>CATIWF010110127.1:0-88114 GCA_949630135.1 Balakata baccata
CTCCATCGAAACATTTGTGGACCAAACTGGATTATTATTCCCGCAGAGGACAAGGTTCCCCTGTTGATTAATGGATAAAGAACCAGAGAAACCACTGATGGGACTGTTCCTGTTTGCTACCCACACCACAGTTTGCCCTGGGATTTTATGGAACCAAATCCCAAGGTATCTATAGCTAGAACTGCCTGGGCTAAAAAATCCTAAAGCGAAATTTTTTTGTTCAGAGATTAGAAGGCCGCCTTCTTTGAAAGTTTGGTTCATGGTGATGGTGTCCATGGAAAAACATAAAGTCCACTGGAGAACAAGAAGAAATGAAAGCATTGTTTTCGTCTCAAGTTGCATTGAGTGCAAAATCAGTGGCCTTAAGAAAAAAAATTTAAGTAGGCTCACTGTATATTTATTAGAAAATTTTTAGGGGCAGGGACCCTCGAGTGGAATTTTGGCTGGTGGACTTTTTTTTGTTGCTCATTTATATTTGGAATTATTATATTATGGTTGTTGAATATTATTTTCTTTTGTTATTTCATTATATAAACTTTTTTTTTAACTAAAAAAAAAACTGATTAACGGTTTTTTTTTTTGCTTTACAACAGCAGGGAAATAAAATCAAATTTGAGCTCTAACTTAAGTAGATGTATGAACCCACCACCTGCGTTCAACTGATTAACGATTTTTCTAATCAAATTGGTCGTGACAGAATTTTTTTTTTTTCCTCTTCACAACTCTACTTATATAAATTAGACAATTTGAATAGAATCTTAGCCCAATTTGGTTCAATCTCATTGCATTTATTCACTTTCAAGATGGAAATCTTTTATTATAAAGAAATTCTATTATTTGCTATAATTTCAATGAAATGTAAAATTTCGTAGTACGCACACACACTGAAAGTTAAAAGTTGCACTATAAATCATGGTTTTAAATAACGTCTGTTACACAACGTAACGGCCGATATATAACAGAAAAATGGTTTATCGATACTATTATTGCCATTATATATAGACAATATTTTTTTTCAAGAAAAACGGCTGTAACGCGTGAAATAACGAGTAATGGCACAAGATATCTGTATCACTTATATTTAAAGCTCATAATAAAAGCTTGTTGTCTCTAATCTCTAACCAAATTCTAAGAAAACTGACTTGGTTTGCCTGTGGAAGTAATTTGTGATTTTGAAGATTACTTATTCAGATCTAAAATTGATGGATTCAAAGCTAGTAGAGAGGTGGCAGCTTGTGGACAGTGAAAATTTGTTGAAATCAGCATCTCTATTCTCCGGTTAATATAATTTTTTGTCATTTTTCTTCTTGATCTACAGATCCTCCTCTTATCTACTGATTTCCTTGTGTATTGTTGGTTTCCAGCAAGTTTGACCTAAACAAATGACTAACTTTCCATTCTGTTTTTCATTTGCAGTGAGTTTGCAAAAAAAAAAAAAAAAACATAAAGGAAAAGAAAGAGAACGGTTAAAAGAAGAAGGGCTCGAGAAGGGTGAAAAGGGAGGGCTTTAGCATTAATTATGAGGAAATTTCATCATTTAACGAAATTGAAATGTTTTTTTTTATATTTATCTTTAGTTTTTTTTTCATCAGTATTGAAATTTTTTATTTTTTTCGTTTTCTCCGAGATCCATCATTGCATGCTTTCCATTTTTTCCTTCGATCTCATCTTCTCCGATCTTGTTTCCATTCTATTTGCCTCAAATCCAATATCGATCTTATTTCTGATCTCTTCTTCTCCGATCCCGTTGCCCTTCTCCCTTTTGTTTCTTCGAATAAGAAAAAAAATTAACACTAAGGTTCATGAAGATACTATAGTTATTTTTAAGATTTGGCTTTTGCTCTAAGTTCGATAAATTCGTCAAGTTGTTCTAAGAGGAAGCTTTGATATTGAGTTTGTTTAATTATTTTTTTTTTATATAGTTTTGTTGCTGTGTTATTGAATTTCTTTTTTGGTCATTGTTTCTTTTGGTGAAAATCACTAAGATATCCCCAAGGTATACTCAAAGTATGCCAAAAATATACTTGAGTTATTCTTATAGAATTTTCAAAGGTATACCGAAGTATCCCTAAAGTATATCTAAAGTATTATCAAGGAATTCTCAATGAATTTATAAGGTATCCCCGAGATATATCCAAGGTATGTTTGAGGTTTATAGCCTTTGTTCACAACTGTTTTAGGCCAAAAATATCCCCAAGATATGCCCAAGGTATACCGGACTTTATAATCTTTGTTCATAACTGATTTAGATCAAAAGTATCCCTAAGATACACCTAAGGTATGCATGAGGTATACCCAACTTTATAGCCTTTATTTACATACCGGACTTTATAATCTTTATTCACAACTTTTTTAGGTCAAAAGTATCACCAAGATATACCCAAGGTATGCATGAGATATACTGGACTTTATAACATTTATTCACAACTATTTTAGGCCAAAGGTATCCCCAAGATATACCCAATGTATGTCTAAAGTATATCAGACTATATAGCCTTTATTCACAATTGTTTTAGGCCAAGATATCTCTAAGGTATTCCCATGAAATTTTCAAAGGTATACCCAAGGTATTTCTAACGTACCCCCAAGGTATACAAAACTGTTTTTGTTTGAGAATTTTGTAATATTTTGAATTTTGATTGAATTATATTCTTTTTTTTCTTCTTCTTTTTTAATAATTAATTCTTCTTGTTCTGATTTTTGTTTTGATTGGTGAAAATTGAACCAATCAGTGGCGGAGCCACATATATTTAAGAGGGGGCTATAACCCCCCTTAAATTTTTAAAATACATGTAATAATATATAAATTTATACTATTTTTAATATTTGCCCCTCTAAAAGAAATAGATATGGGACAATTATGTGATGCTAAAAAAATGGATTTAGATAAGTTAATAAATAAATACTTTAAACTAATAAAATTTCAATTTTTTATGACAAACATTTAATTAGTTAAATTATTCAAGTTGCATTATTATTTAGTTTGATTTCTAATGTATGGAGTGTTGTTGGGGGTTCATATAAACGTTATGATATGTTTCGAGAAAAAAGAATAACTCAAATTAGAGAAACACTTAAAAATAATGAAATTCTTAATGGGCGATATCTAAATCAAGAAATTGGGCTTAAAAGGCTAGGTAATACTAATTGGAGTTCACATTATGTCATGTTGATAAATTTGATTTTAAACTTTTTCTACGATTCTTGATATTTTAAAATACATTATGGAAGATGGTAGTACTCCATAACAAAAGTCTAAAGCTATTAGGATTTTAGATCTGGTGCAAACTTTCAATTTTGCATTTAATGAAAAATATATTGAGTGACAAATGAGATATTATTAATGCTGCAGAAAATGAATCAAGATATTGTAAATATTATGATTTAAGTTAAAATTTGCAAAAATTGATCGTAATTAATGAGAAATGAAAATTGAGATTCTTTGTTAGAAGAAGTTATATCATTTTGTATCAAACAAAATATTGATATTCCTGATATAGATAATGTTTATATGTTCAAAGGAATACATCACTAAAAAGTATATTTGTTTTATAGTGTTGTGAATATGCAATTATAAGAGTTTAATGATCGATTGTCTGAAGTAACTACTGAATTACTATTTTGTATATAGTGTTTTAATCCTGATAATTTTTTTTCAGCTTTAATAAGCAAAAGTTGATTTACTTTGCTCAATTTTATTTATATGATTTTTTCAAGTTGACTTGATGACACATGATAATCAATGAAATTTATCTCAATGATATATGCTTTAGTAGTAATTTTGCAAACTTGAAAGATATTGTAAGTGAGAAATTGGTTGAGATAAGAAGATATATTGTGTATCTATTGATCTATTTACTCATGAAATTAACATTTGTCTTACCTATTGCTACTAGCACTATGGAGAGGACATTTTCTGTAATGAAATTTGTAAAAAAATCATTTGCGTAATCAGATAGGGAGATGGTTGAATGAACGACTGCTTGATTACATACATTAAAAATGAAGTTTTTAGTAACATTGATAACGAGTTAATTATACAATTTTTTCAAAATATGAATACTCATTTATGATAATTATGAACTTTGATTATATTTTTATATAGTTTTATTTGTAATTTTTAAAATATTTTTATATCTTGATAGAATTTAGTATTATATTTTTTAATGGATAATATTTATTATTTATTTAAAAACTTATTTATGTATCAATAATTTAATTGAATTATATATTAATGTATTATGAAAAAATTAGTATATAAAATTTAGCCCCCCTAAATCAGGGAGTCTAGCTCTGCCAATGGAACCAATATATGTCCAATGCATATTGAAAATATACCGTCTTATCATATTAATTAGAACCATTTATTGGATCAAATGTCTTTCTGTTCCTCTTGTTCTTTCTTGTCCTTGAACAAAATGGAATCAAATTTAGTTTCAAACTTTATTTTTCTACTGAAGGTTAATGATTACCAGATAAAGTGGTTAATTGAGCTACTAAGCGAAAAACAACAAATCGAGACAAATAGCGTATAAAAATGTAAAAAAAAAAAAAATCATAAAATAACTGTTAATTTTGTTTTAAAATAAAATGAATATTTATCATTAAATTAATAAATTTTTTACTAATAAATTAATGAACTTGTATCAATTAATAAATCTGTAAATTTATAAACATGTCACTGTACTTCTCATACGTGTTTGGTTCATGTTGCAATATGAACCATGATCTACTATACAATTTGGGCCTTTCTTCTGGGTAAGTCCTTTTACTTGGATTTGGGCTTTAGTTATTCATCTTGTTGGGCTATCTTCAGGTGACTTCCCTGGACTCTATGATCTTCATTAGCTGTTGGACCATTGATACTAGTTGCAAGAAATAAGAGTCAATCTTGCATTTTCTAAAGAACTTAAGGGCCAAATGATGAAAAGAAAAAAAAATTACAATAAATTTACAGAAGATTTTGCATATGATTGAGCAGTAAGTTAAAAACTTCTCAAAATTATTTTCAGATTTTGTGACAGCAGAAGTGCAAATGAAATATGAACCACAGGATCGAAATAATTCATTAAAAAGATTATGATTCAAAGATTAAAAGTGGACATACCATTAAGGGAAAATGAAATAAAGTGTCTGATTCTTAAGAATTTTTTCATTTATACACTTAAGTTTTTTTATATGCTCAAATTCCTTCCGTATTTTTTCTAATTTCATATTTTTTTAACTTTCGTTTTTACTCAAATTCCTTATTTTTTCTTTTGGCTGTCTCTCCATTTTTTTCCTGATTGCAAATTTGGACGCACCCAATGCTTGCCGCGTAGAGAGAAGCCACCAACATCAGCGTCGGCAAAGATGAAGTGTAAGATTAGTTAGATCAAGAGTCAGTGCAAGATTAATAGCGGTCTAAAATTAGTGAGTGCTTCTACTAAATCTGTTTTTGTTTGAGATTGTGGATTGACGGATGAGAGTGGATAATGGTGGAGATGAGGTGGTGGTGGTGGTGGTGATGGGGTGGTACCAGGTGGGTGAGGAAGCGAGAAAAAATATCTAGTTTTCTTCAAGGTGTCACTTAAAAGGGAAGACGCTGAAGAAGCTCCTACACAATCACCATTTATTAATTTCTTTTTTTTAGCAGAAATAAACAAATGGACTAGCCATTGATGTTAGCAAAGCCAATAGCCAAAGAGCCACCGGTTAAGGCGAGCTCCCTAAGGCGGTCAAGAAAGAGCATGGAGATCATGGGGCGAGAATAGAGTAAAAGATCAGTCAATATCATAGGGAAGGCAATGTTTGCTATGCATTTTGCTTCTTTGACTGCTAAGAAAAGATGGATTTTTTTTTTTTTTCTAGATTTTGAATTTGTCGATCAAATGTTGGATTCTTAGGGACCAATAAAAAGGTGTACTTGTTAGGTTCTTGTTCTTGTACTTTGATTAATGGGTCTAAATTGTTTTTGCAAGAATGAGAAGATGAAGATACGAGGGTCATTTATATAAATTAAATAAAAAAAAAAAAGGATTAAAAAGATAGTGAATGGTTACTTTGCAAGAACTGAGTCGACGAATTTATACAACAAAGAAAAAAAATGGATAAGGAATGCTAGTCTTTCACCTTTATTTATATATACTTAGATTAAATATTAATTATTATACATGTTTGACAAATAGCTACCATGCAAAACTTCATTAAAGTAAAGTTTAATTAATTAATCTTATATTAAAATACAATGCTTCCTGTAAATAGACAATGATAGTAGAAATTTATTTTTTGAAGCGTAAATTTTGCATTTTCAGTGCAACAGGTAGATCGGTTATTAAAATCCGGATAAATTCTACAAAACGAAAACTTTCAAATTTTCTTTTGAATGATTTTGGAATGAAGGAAAAGATGAGAGTAAAATTCTACAAGTTTTTTACCTTATGCTCATTATGATTAGTTATGTTAAGGCTTTGAGTTAGGTCAAGTCCATATTGACAACTCAAACTCATAGCCCAACATCTTCCATTTGTCTATAATGTGCTTGGTTCATCCCAAAAATATTCCAATATCTCAGTTTCCAAGAGAATATCATTCATATGAGTGAACGAACTATGCGATTCGAAGCACATTAATGGTGGGAGCTCCAATATATAAATCTAACCATATGAATATAGGAGACATCAGCTCAGAGATGTTTATATGTATTATACTGTGTTTATTTACCCCAAGTATCTTTCTTGATATATATAATCGAGTATTGTTCAATCCCTTTAGAATCTATACTCGGATCTCTTTATCAATTACCTTGTATTCTAAGTTATTTCAAGCTTCATCAAGCGAAATGACTCCGGTCGATGAATACAAGTAACAAATATATAAACAAAAATACTATTTTCTTTCACCCTCATATCAATTGGATCATAATCAACTCGCTTTTCTAAAAGTGTTCTATTAGGTCGAATCATCTCATGACTATAGAATACATCATAAGATAGCTAACATTAATCCATCACTTCATCATATAGTCAAAAATCATGAAGGGTAACAAAATGAAATCTATATTCAAGACTTCTAGGACTCACATAGCAAAAAAGCAGGGATTCATTCTTTCGCTTCCTAATAGGTCATCTAGCATATGTAGTATGAAATACATGCTATGGTGCAACAACTCTTTATTTATTGAAGATAAAAGAGTGTATGTCGTGTTCTTTATTGATTAACACCATATGAGTCTTAGTCTTGTCTCTCTGAATGCACAAAACCTGAAACTTTTGTTTACACATTCAACGATATTAAACAAACAAGTTTCACACTTAGCTTCCTCTAATTAGATACATGAATGGTGGGGAAATCATTCATGACGATTTTTATATATATGAAAAATCTTATCTTGATCCTTATCAAGGTGACATTTGTAATAGTGTGACCAAAACTGCTCTAACTGCGTCTTAGTTATCCAAAGTACGGTCTCATCTCTACTCGCTCAACAATACGAAAGGCGATTACTGATGTGAGAGAGTCAATCTCTATCTATCAACATACTTAATTGAATTGTGCTAACTAGCATATCTAATATATTTAAAATCTTTTGCAAATAAACCAATTAAGAAAATATGTCTTTAACTTCATTATGAAAATAAGTGATATATTAACATTTACAATTATTTACATCCTACATTACCCAAGGAATTTTACATGTCCAACAAATACATCTCTAGCTATTGGTTTGGTAAAAGGATCTGCTACCATTTTATTCGTGGGAATGTATTTCAGAATCACTTCCTTCTCAGCAATCATGTCTCTAACATAATAATATCTAATCTAGATATATTTGGTCTTTCCATGATATTTCGGATCCTTGGCATTGGTTAATGCAGTCATACTGTCATAGTGTATTGTGATAGGTTCATATGCTATTTTGACAATTTCTAAATATTGAAAAAACATTTTCAACCAAACTACTTCTTGTATAATTGAGAAACATGCTACGTATTCAGCTTCTATTGTAGATAAAGCTATACAAGATTGTTTCTTACTACTCTATGAAATTACACATTCATTTAGCAAGAAAATATATCCAGAAGTCGATTTACGCTAATCAAGATCACTTCCCCAATCAACATCAGTATAACCTATGTTTGGACGTAGCAAGTGACTACCATCGATTTGTGCAAATCCTTTCCTTGGTAACATAGAACATAGTCTGAAGTTCCTTTTAAATATCTCAAATCCTTTTAACTGCCATCTAATATTTCGAACTTGGATTATATTGAAATATGCTCACCAGCCCTACAGCGTAGCAAATGTCTGGATGTGTGCACATCATTGCATACATCAAACTAACAACAACACTGGAGTACGGTACTTTGGACATTCGTCCTTTCTCTTTAGATGTTTTGGAACACATATCAAGACTAAGGCTTATATTCCTTTCAACTGGGGTATCCATGAGCTTGCTATCATGCATATGATAATTCTCCAATATTTTCTTAATGTAGGTCTCCTGAGATAAACTTATAAGCATTTTCAAGCGATCTCTAAGGATCTTAACACCAAGCACATAGCTAGCCTCACTTATATCTTTCATTTCAAAATTTGATGATAACCATTTCTTGGTAAACTCAATCAACTTTTTATCATTTCCAGCTATTAATATGTTATCGACATACAAGGATAGAATTATGAAACCATTGTTTGAACATTTCACATACAAGCAATGATCGTCCTCCATCATCGTAAAATCATCCTTTAATATGGCTTGATGAAATTTGAGGTTCCATTGTCTTGATGCTTGCTTAAGACCATAAATGGATCTTTTGAGTTTATAAACTTTGCGCTCTTGTCCTTTAAGCTCAAAACCTAAAGGTTGATCCATATAGATCTCTTTATCTAATTCTTCATTGAGAAAAACGATTTAAACATCCATTTAATATAATTCTAAGTCCATTTGTGCCATAATAGCCAGAATGAGGCAAACTAATGCAAATCTAACAACAGGAGAGAATATATCTTCATAGTTAATTCCCTCTTGTTGTGTGTAGCATTTGACCACTAATTAAGCTTTATTGTCCTATTTGCTTTATGTTTAATTTTAAGAACCCATTTGTTCCCAATGGTCTTATGACCTAGCGGTAAATCAACCAAATCCCATACTCAGTTAGATTTCATTGAATCCATTTCCTCTTCTATAGCTTTAATCCATTCCTTTGCTTTAGGACCAGATAGAGCTTGCAGAACTGTTTTAGGCTCTTCTTCATCTGAATCAATCATGAAAGCTTCCCCCTTAATTTCAAATTGACGACAGAGAATTCTTTCACGATTACTATATCGATGCTGAGATTGTTGACGATATTGCTTTATAAGAACACAATCAGGCAATGAATCACTTCCACTTGCTTCATAAGGAGCATGATATTCCATAGCATTATGCTCTGTGGATGCTTATTCAACTAATCTTGCGCTCCTACTAGTCTCAGGATCTTCTATTTCATACAATCGAAAATCTCTATTTATATCACTTCTTTCAGGAAAGTTCTCTTCTAAGAAAACAACATCTTGTAACTCAATTTATGTTACCCTTCCATTTGCATCTTCCCCCAAAAACGCATATCCTTTGGAGAAATCTGAGCAACTTATAAAGATACATTTCTTCCCCATTGGACCAAGTTTTCCATATTCATAAGAAGTGTTATAGATATAAGCAGCGCAGTCCCATGGGTACATTTTACTTAAGTCAGGTTTCTCTTCTTTCTATAACTCGTATAGGGTGGAAGGAACAGTTTTCGATGGCACACAGTTAAGTATATAGGCCGCAATTAATAACGCATCTCCCCAATAGAAAATAGGCAAATTAGCTTACGCCATCATTGACCTAACCATATCCATAAGGGTTCTATTCCTTCTTTTTACTATGCCATTTGTTATGGAGTTAAAGGAATAGTTAGCTACCTAGCTATATCCTTTTTATCACAATAATCTTTAAATGAATAAGATAGATATTTATGTCCACGATCGGTCCTTAATGCTTTAATTGATTCTCAGTCATCCTACTATAACGTATAAAGCAATCTAATGCTTTAAATTTATGAAAAATTAAATAAACATGACTATATTTAGTGAAATCATCTATAAATGTGATGAAATAATGAGCGTCATGTCTCGCTTTCATGTTCATTGGACCATAAAATGTTAGAATTAATAAGTGGTAAAGGACATGTTGCTCTTTTTGCTTTGCCAAATGATAATTTTATCGATCTTTCAAATCTAGTTAGATTTTGGAAAAACTAATGTTATCGGACTGATGAGAAGAAGAAAAACTAATTATAGTTCAAATATCATTTAGGTGGTAAATAGAGTTGATAGTAATATATAAGAAGAAAGAAAAGAAGAAAGTGAGAGGATAAGAGTAACTGGAATTTCAAAATACCCAATAAAAATTTGAAATTCTCTCAAGAACGGATTTCAGTCCAAAGCCCTATCATTAAGACCGATTCAAATATTAAAAAATTAATTTTAAATAATTTTAAGTACTTAATGGGTTATAGAAAATAGAAAAATACTTAATAAATACTTTTAAATAAATTCTGATATTTAATCCAGCGCTGCACTACATCTAAAATATCTCAATGATTACAAGGCGGCGGATCTTCATTCTTCAGACTCCACAAAACCAGCAATATTCAATTCATATGTATGCACATTATGATATAGAATGATATACGATAAGATATGATATAAATCATATACAATGTTTTATATTTTTGTAGCCTGACAGAGTAATTACTCACAGTATTCAAGAGATTTTAATTCAATGGGGACTATCAGACTGAGACAGGGACAGACCTGTCCACATCATATTTTTTTAATTCCTTATTTTGAAAATTTTACCTTAAAAAAGAAATAGAAAATTAGTCTGATAATATACGTATACAAGTTGACAAATAATTGCACATAAGAAAGAACAATTAAATTTCATCCATCAGCTTTCAAGAAATCAGTCGGAAAATGACAATTGAAAGCTGTCCAGAACTCCAACATAGAGTAATGGATGCTAAAACAGTAATCTTTCTTCAATCTTTGCTCCTAATCTACTATTTCTCAGTTTGTATTTGTTCTACAGACACCATAACTATAAATCAGACTATCAAAGATGGTGACCTTCTAATCTCCCAACAAAATTATTTCGCTTTAGGATTTTTCAGTCCTGGCAAATCCACATATCGATATCTTGGAATTTGGTTCCATAAAATTCCTGTGCAAACAGTTGTATGGGTTGCAAATAGGAATAATCCCGTCAATGGTTCCTCAGGATTTCTTGCTATTGATCAAACCGGAAATCTCGTCCTCTACAGTGACCAACATCAGAAAGTTGCTATATGGTCTGCAAATGTTTCTGTTGGAGGTGATGCTTCTGCTGCTCAGTTATTGGATACTGGGAATCTTGTTTTAGTCCAAAATAGAAGCCGGAGAATTATTTGGCAAAGCTTTGATCATCCTACAAATATCATGATACAAGGAATGAAACTTGGTATAGATAAGCAAACAGGCATGGATCGGTTCTTAAATTCATGGAGATCAGCAGATGATCCTGGAACCGGGGACTATTCGTATGGGCTCAATCCAAGTGGGTCGCCGCAGCTTATTCTCCACAAGGGTAACCACCATATAAGTTGGAGAAGTGGTATATGGCCATGGAGAACATATGCAGAGGTCTACAACTACACTTTTGTTAATAACCCAGAAGAGATATACTTCTCCTTCTTCATCGATTATTCTTCTGTTATCCTAATATTAGTAATGGATGAGACAGGAATTCTGGGAAGGCTAACTTGGCATGAGAATGAGGGCCAATGGAAAGAGTTCTGGTCAGCACCTCAGCACAGATGTGACATTTACGGGCAGTGTGGTCCTAACAGTCTCTGTGATCCTTACAATTTTTCTAGCTATGAATGCGCTTGCTTACCTGGGTACAAGCCCAAATCGCCAAGGGACTGGCGTTTGAGAGATGGGTCTGGTGGGTGCATCAGGAAAAGACTGGAATCTTCGTCAGTTTGTGGAAAGGGAGAAGGGTTTCTGAAAGTGGCAAGCGTTAAGAGTCCTGATACTACAGCAGCAGTGTGGATTGGTTTGAGTATGACTCGAATGGATTGCGAAAACAAATGCAGAACTAATTGTTCCTGCTCTGCATATGCAAGTATACCAATTCCAGGGGAAGGCACTGGTTGCTTGGCATGGTACGGGGAATTAATTGATACAGTAGATCATTCGGATTATGGATATGATCTATATGTTCGTGTCGATGCAGTCGAATTAGGTACCTTGTTCTTGCTTGCCATTGATTTCAGCTGTTATTGAGTGAGTACTTATTCCATTGCCATTCTATGCAGCTGAGGATGCAAGAAGATCAAACAGGTTTCTTAAAATGAAGGGGATGCTAGCCATTCTAATATCATCTGTAGTATCTGCATGGTTTGTCATTTTTATTTTTGTTTATTTGTGGCTGAGGAGGAAAAGAGGTAAAGAATCATTATTTCTTCTCTATTCTGTGCATTTGCATACATAAATATGTGAAAGTTTTATGACCTTCAAATTGCAAAAAAACAGGGAAGAGCAAAAGGAATAGAAGATCAATTGATCCTACCAGTGGTTGCAAAGATGGCTTAACCCCAGATGAGTTTGATGACAGTAGAAGACATACAGAACTTATCTTTTTAAATCTAAATGCCATATTAGTTGCCACCAACAATTTCTCTCCAGCTAATATAATTGGACAAGGTGGCTTTGGTTCTGTTTACAAGGTAAGAAAAAGGTTAAAGATTCTCCATAGATTTCACTGTCTTGCTGCTAATCAAGTTAGATTGGCTTTGAATTGATTGAATATGATTTCCAGGGTCAGCTAGCTGATGGACAGGAGATTGCTGTGAAAAGATTATCTAAAAGCTCAGGGCAAGGAAAGCAAGAATTTAAAAATGAAGTTATGTTAATTGCAAAGCTTCAACATAGAAATCTTGTGAAACTTCTAGGATGTTGCATTCAGGGAGAAGAACGAATATTAATTTATGAGTACTTGCCAAATGGAAGCTTGGACACGTTTCTCTTCGGTAAATCTTTTTTATTCATCTATTGAAAAATTCTCCATAGTAAACTGAGTTTAACTAAAAAATTTTCTTTCTCTGTATATGCATATCCTTTTTCATATATCTATACAATAATAATTGAAAATGAAACTTTTTTTGAAGATAACCGAAGGAATTCATTATTGAGTTGGAGAATACGCTTCAATATCATAATTGGGATTGCTCGTGGAATTTTATATCTTCATCAAGACTCGAGATTAAGAGTTATACATAGAGATTTAAAGAGTAGCAATATTCTCTTAGATGCAGAAATGCACCCCAAAATTTCAGATTTTGGGTTGGCTAGAATATTCAAAGGTGACCAATTTCAATACAAGACAAAAAGGGTTGTTGGAACTTAGTAAGTTTTCTTACACATTTGGGAGAGAAAGAGTCAAAAACTATTCACATAAAATTGAATGATCATTAAATTTATCTGTTCTTTCTTTTAATGCAGTGGCTATATGTCGCCGGAATATGCAGTGTTTGGCAAATTTTCCACTAAGTCCGATGTTTTTAGTTTTGGAGTTATACTATTAGAGATCGTAAGTGGCAAGAAAAGCAATGGTTTGATTGAAGAGGATATTTCTTTGAGCTTGATTGGCCATGTAAGTTTATATATCTATCCAGTAAATTTTTTAGATAGATTCAGTCTAATATATCATATGTAAACTAATTTAATCACGTCTGCTATCGACTGCTTGTAATATCTGTATGCTAATTTCAAACGAACTCTACAGGTGTGGGAGCTATGGAGAGAAGATAGAGCATTGGAGATAATTGATCCATCGTTGAAAGAGTACTTATACAATCATGATGAAGCATTGAGATGCATTCAAGTTGGACTATTATGTGTACAAGAAGATGCATCGGACAGGCCAAGTATGTTGGAAGTAACTCTAATGTTAAGCAGTGAAACAAGTCTTCCTTGTCCCAAACAACCAGCCTTCATTTTCAGAAAGACTTGCAGCAGTTTAAACTCATCACTAATGGAGAATGATCGATCCTGTTCTATAAATGATTTGACTGTGACTGTTGTTTCCTCTCGTTAACTTCAACTCCCTTCACTTTTTTTTTTTTTTTTCTAGGTTTTGAATCTGAGATCATTCGACATTTATGAAGAGTTTAATTCCTTGTGTCACTAGGACATAAGCCTGCTAAATCCCTTCATTAATATGTACAGCTTTCTTTAATAAAAAAAAAAATAGCAATTTTACATTTATTAATGCTAATGTGCGGATTTTATAAAAATAATCTGATTTCGTCTGATTATTTAAATTCCGAAATAATCTATAAAATAATGTTCCGTAATTAATCTGAATATGTAATCACAGGAACTGAACTCGCCATAGTAACTGACAGGTGTACCGACAACTACTTCAATAATTAAACTTTAATGGCTAGGGTCAAAGTTGCTGGCTAATCCCATACGAATTTCTCCAAAAAATACTTTTTCAATAATTAAATACTAGTACTAATGTGAGAGCAATAATGCAACCGTCAGAATTGTTTGCTAACCACATACTTCATTTATATAATCGGCTGAATAACATGAACCGATTCCAATTATATAAATAATAATAATTTAGTATTTTAAAAATTATTTATAATATAAAAATATTTTAATTTTAATTTTTAATTAAATAGTATTTTTATTTTTAACTATTTTTTTTTTGAAAAATTTTATATTTTTAATTTTTTTAAATTTTGAAAATTGTTTTTAAATAAAAGCAGGTAAATAAATATTTTTTTAGAAATATGTTTGAAAAAACAGTTTATAAAAAATTCAAAAAATCAGTCAATCAAATAAAAAAAAAATCAAAATCTATTTTTGGAACATTTAACAGCAATTTCAAATATCCCTTAGTCTAACAGAAGTGTGACATAGAATATCCATATAAGATAAATTTTAATAAAAACAAAATTAGCTATAGTATCCGGTCAGCAAAGTTAAAATTTATCTAATGTGATATTACAGCTAATTTTACTTTTATTAAATATGTGGATATTCCATGTATAGATAATTTTGTTTTTATTAAAATTTATCTGATATAAATATTACATATTACACTTTTATTAGGGAGACTAATAGTTGAAGATGGAAATATTATTTAGTTACAAAATAAAAATTGAGGTACCTTTGTATTACAAATAATTTTTAAGGTACTGAGTTGTTACGATTTATATAATTTGGGCATCGTTAGTGTAATTTACCCGATTTATTCAAAGACCTTATTCTCCATATTAAGACATTACTTAATGTGAACATTTATTTAAAAATAAATTATTCTATTAAGGTTAAAAAAAAAATATATATATATATAGCATAGATGAGTTGACATAAAATTCTTACAGTTTAACTAGAATTCTCTAGTTCGAATTTCCAAGGTGCATCCAGTGTAATTTACACTGGGTGTCTTAAAACCGTTGGATTATAAACTTTTAATCTCATCCGTTGATAATGAATGGTTGAGATTAAAAATTGATGATCTAATGGTCATAAAGTACAAGTGTAATTTACACCCGGTGTACCATAAAAGCCCTCTTAAAAAATTATACCATTAATACTAATTTAACATACATACAATAATCAGTAGCAAATTTTAATAAAATACATTGAATTGTTTTTGCTAACAAGTATAGCAACTAGTAACTGCTATCAACTATCAGCACTAACTATAGTTATCTGCTATTAGAGCTATCCCAATTCAATGAACCAAAAAGTCCTGTGTTTAGCGACAAAAAAAAAGAAGGTAAAATTGGTATGTAGCATAGAAAACGAAGGGGAAAAATACCATGCAAAGCAATTAAGTGAGGCAGTATCTTTATCGGGCAAAAACGCTAGTGATTGAAACCTCATTTAGAGAACTTGATCCCTTCTTTGCTACTCCTAATGAGTTAGTGGTGGTGCAAGATGTTGTAAGAATGAAAGCAGGTTGTTTTGGAGATGGAAGAGTTGTACTTTCACTACTTAACATCCAAACAACTTCTGACATTGTTGGTCTGTCCATAGCATTTTCTTGAACACATAACAGCCCAATTTGAACACATCGCATGACTTCTTTGGGAGGATAAGACAATTCCAGTGAAAAATCAACTATCTCCACCACCCTGTCTCGACTCCACAGTTCCCACACCTGTTTATGATTCATATATGGGTTAAGTCATATCATGCTCTTTATCTATTTTTGCTATTTCGTCTCTAAAATATTTATTGGTCTATTTCATCCCATGAATTAAATTTTGGTCCATGTTGTCTTCTTGTATTTTAGAAATATGTAACTTCTTACTCTCTAATGCTGACATAGTGACATGTTAATATTAGGAAGCGAGATATTACATCTTTCTAAAATGTTAAAAAGGGTAACGTGGATAAAAAACTGAATTCAGAATATAAACTAGGTTCAAAAATATTTTAAAAGACTAAATAGCGAAAGGAGACAAATACAGAGGTCACCTAATATGTTATGCTTCATATATTATACTATAACACAGTAGATAAATCATTCAAATAGACAACTTTGTCACTTACATGTCCTATCAAACTCAATGAAGTATCCTCTTCACGAAAGCCGCTATTCTTCTTGGCACTTACAATCTCCAACAATATGACACCAAAACTAAACACATCTGATTTTGTTGAAAATTTTCCGAACACTGCATACTCCGGCGGCATATAGCCACTGTACAAGAAAATTTCTTGAGAATGAACTTTTTTTTTTTTTGAATAGAGAGAATGAACTTATAGGTATGCCAAAAGAACATTTACAACGATCAACTATTCCATCATCCTACACTTACAATGTTCCCACTACTCTGTCTGTTTTCTCTTGAATTTGATCATCCTTGAATATTCTAGCCATGCCAAAATCTGAGATTTTCGGATTCAAATTTGAGTCTAGTAAGATGTTGCTACATTTCAGATCCCTGTGGACGATAGTCAACCTTGAATCCTGATGAAGATATAAGATCCCACGGGCAATTCCAGTTATAATATCAAAACGTTTTCTCCAATCCAAGAATGATCTTCTTGTTTGATCTACAACAAGATTCGGGAATTTTCGTCTTTTTTGAAACAATTTACAATTAGACAGCCAAGAATACATAGGTGGATAGGTGGACAAGAATACTTACCAAAAAGAAATGAATCCAAGGATTTGTTTGGCAAATATTCATATATTAATATTTGTTCTCCTCCTTCAATGCAGCATCCTAGAAGTCTAACGAGATTCTTGTGCTGAAGCTTTGCAATCACCATAACTTCATTTTTAAATTCTTCGATTCCTTGCCTGGAATCCGTGGATAATCGTTTTACAGCAAGTTCTTGTCCATCAGATAGCTGACCCTGCAATCAGTGTTAGAAAGGGTCAATTTTCTCTGAACAAATTAATTTAGAACTTAGCTTGCTTAGCTGTTGCTGAATCTCATTGACAAACAAATCAACCGCGTGTAATAATGCAAATATAGCTCTGGAAATCTAATCGATATTCGGACATTTTATACGGACATTACCTTGTAAACTGAACCAAAACCGCCCTGGCCAACTTTGTTTGCTGGAGAAAAATTATTGGTGGCTTCAACAATGGTGCCGAGATCGAAAAATAATATGTCTTGGGGATGACTGTTCTGCCTTAACTCACTTGCCACTAAAGTATTCTTGTAGTAGATTGAACCAGAAATAGGATCAAAGAGTCTTTTTGCTGGTTTGTTCTTTATTACTGTCCTTGCACATATTGAAAACTAATACTTAATCTGCATAATTATTTTAATGAACTTAGCAGAATTGAAGAGCAGGGTGCCACTGATAGCCCTTTTTACTTACCTCTCTTGTTCCTCCTCCTAATCCAAAAATAGGAGATTAAGATAATTGTAAGCCATGCTAAAGTGATAGAAAGTATTAGAATCTTCAAACCCTTTTTGAGAAAAACATTCGATTTTATGGTATTTTCAGCTGCATCAATGGAAAATGATTAGAAAAGGCGGGAGGGAAAATTTTCCTTAGACTCAGGGTTCAAATAAAGAAGGCAAGGCAATAATGATAGATGAGAATAAAATACCTAATTCAATTGCATCAACACGAACATACAGATCAAGTTGGCCATCCACATAATACACTGTGTCAATTAATTCCCCATACCATGTCAAACAGCCATCCCCTGATTCATCAATGTCTGTGCTTCCATATGCAGAGCAGGAACAATTTCTCAAGCATTCCAATTCGCACTCCAGACGGCTCATATTCTTGTGCAGCAAAGCTACAGACGAAGTGTCTGGAAACTTATGACTTTTTACTTTCAAAAACCCTTCTCCATGTCTGCACACTGACGATGATTCGATTCGCTTCCTGACACATCCTTCTGACCCATCTCTTAAATACCAGTCCCTCGGGGATCTGGGTTCATAACCAGGTAAACAAAAGCATTCAAATGTATGAGGACTGCCATGACTACACTTACCATAGACACCACATTGATCATACACGTCACATGGGTACTCAGGTGCTGACCAGAACTCCTTCCATTGGCCATCACTATCACTCCACCTCAGCCACTTTAAGTGTCCTGAATGATCCACCATTGGTTTTATGACAATGGAAGCATCGTTTATGTTGTAGGATGTGTATGCCTCTTCTCGATTGAGAACATAATTATAGCTGTATATATTGGAGAATTTCCTATATGGCCATAGATGTGCTCGCCACTTGCGTTCTGAGCCCTTGTATAGAAAGATTTGTAGAATTGTGCTGCTTGGTTCTACTTTAATAGAGAATTCTCCTATTTCTGGGTCATCTTCTGATTTCCATGAAGTTAAGCTCCACTCTAGGCCTGTGTTATTATTTCTCCCAATTCTCATTCCTGGTAGATAGGTATCAGTGGGATAATCAAAGCTTTGCCACACGATTCTTCTACTTGTGCCTTGGAGCAAAATCAAATTTCCTGAATCCATGAGTAGCGCAAAAATTGAATCAGTGACTTCACCAGAAACATTTGTGGACCATATTGGAATTTTTTGGTCAGGATCATTATAGAGAACGAGGTTGCCATGTTGGTTTATTGAAAGAAACCCCGAAGAACCGTTGATAGGATCATTCCTGTTTGCTACCCACACGATAGATCGTTCTGGAATGTTGTGGAACCAAATTCCAAGATATCTGTAGTTTGAACTGCCTGGAGAGAAGAACCCGAATGCGAACTTGTTATCCTTGGAGACCAGAAGGTCGCCTTCTCTGAAGGTTTGGTTTGTGGTAATGATATCAATGGAATTGAATGATCGGAATTGAAAGATTAGAAGCAAAAAACGTAGAAAATGTTTCTTGGAAGCCATGGCACTTCTCCGTAGAGTTGTCAATGATTAATTTGTTTGGTACTGAAATGTCAATACTTGACTTCTGAGGAGAACAAATATTTTTGGTTACCCATCGAGCCATCAATTTTGACTTTGGCTAATATTTTTTCTTTCTTCTTTTTTAAGGTATTTGGACTTGTTGTCAATTTGTTTGAATGTTAGAGTCTCTTAATTAGTTATTTTCCACGTTTGGAACTTTGAATAGTATAATCTTTAACTGCTTTCATTGTCTTCTCCGTCACAATTTACCTTGTAACAGTTGGGCTTGTACCTTGTATACTAGTTCGTATGTATGCCGAAGCTAAGAATTGAATTTGACCACGAAGCTGTTTGATGAAAGTCCTGAGATTTAAAATGAAAATCACATGTACAGCTACTTCAGATTTCAAGCCAAATATGGAAGTAATTTTTTTGAAAAGGTTATGATAATAAGTATAGTCTGTTATCCGGCCTTCTGGAACAAAAATTGTTTGATTTCATTGAAAATACAAAATAACTTCCTGTAGAGTCCTATGGCTTGACCGTGTTGTTCCTTAAATTTTTCCAGCTGGATTTGATCGTCGACATATGTCTTCGGACAGCAAAGCCACTGCCAATAGCCTTAAATTGGTTAGCATCTCATATTATTTACATTGGCATTTGTTTCTTCCTAATTTATTTTTGCGAAACCTCATGTACTGTCCTGTGCTTTCCTGATGCTGTTTGCAAGATCTCGCCTATCTTATTTGATTATTAGCTTCTAGCCTTCTATGTTTTGGAATTCAAATTTGTTGTTTTAATGAGTTCTTATGGTTGTTCAGTCCAAATGAAGTTTTTTGGCCATACAGAGCATTAAGTTAAATAGACAGGTGGTTATATCAGAACAGAATTTTTATAATGTAGTATTTGCTTAGTTTTCTTAATGTAGCTTCAAAGTTCTACAACCAAATTACATGCAATCAGTACGAGCCGATATCGTTAGCGAGCTATAATGCTGGTGATCGTAACTTGATCTACAGAATTTGATACTTGGTTTCCTATTCCTAGAAAGGTAGAGTTGGTGCAAGATGTTGTAAAAATGAAAGCAGGAGGTTTTGGAGATGGAAGAGTTGTAGTTTCACTGCTTAACATCAGAACAACTTCTGATATAGTTGGTCTGTCCACTGCATTTTCTTGGACACATAGCAGCCCAATTTGAATGCACCTCAAGGCTTCATAGGGAGGGTGAGACAATTCCAGTGAAGAATCAATTATCTCCATCACCTTGTCTTGTTTCCATAATTCCCACACCTGTTTATGGTTTCCAATTTTAGAATCCAGAAGGAACAAACATTCGAACAGAAAATTTCATTGACTTGATTAATTGTTAAGGAAGCATCCGTATTTGACAAAAAAAAAACATAAAAAAAAGGTCATTCATTTATCTAATGAGGTCTATATATCTATAGTATAACTTTTAATTATAAAAATATGCATGTGATACTAAAATAACAAAAGAAAATTCATTTATATATAATAGGGATAATTGCTAAAAATAAACTGAACTTTTAAAGTTATATCAAAATTAAATTGTACTTTCTATTTTTTTTTATTTAAATACATAAATTTTTAAATTTTATCAATTTATGAATTCCGGCAGAACTTTTCTGACATGACATAAAATTCTGATAAGATTAAAAATGTTGTGTTGACTAGAAAGCTAAATTATTTTAAAAACTTTGAAACGTCATCGTTTTTGTTTTTAAATTTTAAAACCTAAATATTTACAACGAAACTCTACTTACATAAAATTTTTGTCTCTACTTATGTAAATTTTTTGTTTTTTCTTATACTGCTGACTAGACAACTCTTAAGCATAACAACTTTATGTATTATTTTTCAAATTTAAAGAGATATTTAAGTTTTAAAATTTTAGAAAAAAATAAAAAACGATGGCGTTTTAAAATTTATTGAATGACTCAGCTTACTAGTGAGCATAACTATTTTAATCTTGCCAGAATTTTATGCGATGTCGGCAGAGTTTTGTCAGAATTCACAAATTGATAAAATTTTAAAAATTTGTATATTTAAATGAAAAAATAAAAAGTACAATTTTGATATAACCTTAAAAGTTTAGTTTATATTTGGTAATTATCCCTATATAATAATTCTTGAAGAATTTTTCATATTTTAAAAATAATATATATTAAATACATCCTTTCAATAAATGTCATTAAACAATTATTAAATTACTTATCATCCATTTTATTGGTCCTGTTAAAAATAATAAATACATTTCATTATATTCTGCCTGTAACAATAGCTTTTAAAAAAAAAACTATGGGTCCAATGACCCCATTATTTTCTGTAGAGAATATAGATCCGCCTATGGGTCATTCAAGATACCTCAACATTTCAAAATTTTGCATGATATTTAAAATTTTCTATTTTATGACTTTTAAACACTTTTGGAAAAAGTAGGACTAAAGATACAGTAGTTTAACAATACATAGTTTCATCTATTACTTTTAAATTAAGTAGTTTTCAAAACTAAAAGAATTAAAAATAATTTTTTTTTGGACAAGTTTTTTCTCATAATGCAATATCAAACAAGGCCTAAATAGCTAAAAAATTTCATCACTTACATGTCCTATCAAACTCAAGGAAGTATCCCCTCCATGAAAACCGTTGTTCTTCTTGGCACTTACAATCTCCAACAATATGACCCCAAAACTAAACACATCAGATTTTGTTGAAAATTTACCAAACACAGCATACTCTGGAGACATATAGCCACTGCATTAAAAGAAAATTATTTAAAGCAGGCATAATATGTATACCAATTTAATTCTTCATAGTTATTCATGAATGAATAGCTAATCTGTCATTTCATATTTACTATGTCCCAACTACTTTGTTTGTCTTTTCTTGAAATTGATCTCCTCTGGATATTCTAGCCATCCCAAAATCTGAAATTTTAGGATTCAAATCTTCATCAAGTAATATGTTGCTGCATTTTAGATCCCTATGAATAATTGTCAATCTTGAATCCTGGTGAAGATATAAGATCCCACGGGAAATTCCCATTATAATATTATGCCGCTTCGTCCAGTCCAGAACTGATCTTCTTGTTTGATCTGCAAGAAAATTAATATTATTATTGGTCTTTTTTTATTTTTTATTTTCATTTAGGTTACTATTAAGTTGATGCATAATAATACTCACCAGAAAGAAATGAATCCAAGCTTTTATTTGGTAAATAATCATAAATCAACAGTTTTTCTCCTCCCTCAATGCTGAATCCCAGTAGTTTCACAAGATTCTTGTGTTGAAGCTTAGCAATCAGCATAACTTCATTTTTAAATTCTTCTACTCCTTGTTCTGAATTCTGTGATAGTTGTTTGACAGCAACTTCTTGTCCATTAGATAGTTGACCCTGAAATCATAGTTACAGTAGAAGATTTTCTTGGCTAATAAATTTGTATAGCTAGTTTGCTAATACAGTTGCAGATAATCAACTCTGACAAAATAGAGCAGGAACAAGTAAACTGAGCCCACCTTATAAACAGAGCCAAAACCACCCTGGCCAAGTTTGTTAGCCGGAGGAAAATTGTCAGTGGCTGCAACTATGGTGCTGAGTTCAAAGAATTCGATGTCTGGAGGATGACTACTCTGCCTAAGCTCACTTGCCACCAAAGTATTTTTGTAGTAGATTGAACCAGATATCGGATCAAATAGCCTTTTGTTCCGTTTGTTCTTTATCGCTGTCCTTGAACAAATTGAAGCCTAACAGTTAATCTTCTTCATGATATGTTTCAATATTTTGCTGAAAAATAATTATCACGGTAAATGGATATTCTTGTTCTTTACCTTTGTTCCTTCTCGTAATAAATAAACAGGCAAGAAAGATAATTGTAAACCATGCCAAAGTGACAGATGATATCAGAATCTTCAACCCCTTTCTGAGGAAAATATTTGAATTGATGATGGTTTTCTCATCTGCATCAGAGTTGAAAGTATTACAATAATAAACCAAGTAAAAGATAAAACAAGAATCAGAGAATAGAACAAGTATTACCTAACTCAAGGGCATCGACGCGAACATATAGATCAACTTGGCCTTCCATATGATCTACTGTGTCTAATAATTCTCCATACCATGTCAAACATCCATTTCTTGATTCATCACTTTGTATGCTTGCATACGCTGTGCAGGAACAATTCTCTAAGCATTCCGTTTCACACTCTAGGCCAGTCATATTCGTGTGCATGGAAGCTTCAGAAGTGTCTGGAAATTTGACATTTTCGACTTTCACAAACCCTTCTCCATTTCTGCACACAGAGGAAGACTGGAGTCGCTTCCTGACACATCCTTTTGATGCATCTCTTAGGTCCCAGTCGCTTCGTGATTTGGGTTCATACCCAGGCAAACAAGAACATTCAAATACATCAGGATTGCTTGGACTACATTTACCATAAAGACCACAACGGGCATACATGTCACAAGGGTACTTAGGTACTGACCAATGCTCCTTCCATTTACCATCACTTTCATGCCAACTTAGCCACTTGAACAATCCTAAAGGATCCACCATTACTTTTATTCTAATGGTAGCCAATTTTATACTGTAGATTATATATACTTCTTCTGCACTAACAACAAAGCTGTAGTTATATAAGCTGCCGGAGAACTTCCTCATTGGCCATGGGTTCGCTCGCCAGTGAGGTCTTGAGCCTTTGTATAAAAAGATTTGTGGTTCGCCGCTTGGATTGATCTTAACAGAGTATTCTCCTGTTGTTGGGTCATCTTCTGATCTCCAAGAGGTTGCCTGTCTTCAGATTTACAGCAATTCTCAATCCTGGTAGGTGGGTATCGGTTGGATTATCAAAGCTTTGCCACAGAATTTTTTTATTTGTTCCCTGGAACAAAACCAAGTTTCCTGAATCCAGGAGTTGGGCAAAGCAAGAATCAGTTGCTTCAACTGAAACATTAGTGGACCATAGTGGAAATTTTCGGTCAGTATCTTCAAAGATAACAAGGTTCCTGAAATCGTTGATTGATAGAACTCCGGGCGGACCAGTGATAGGATTGTTCCTGTTGGCTATCCACACAACAGATTGTTCTGGAATTTCATGGAACCAAATTCCAAGATATCTGTAGCTTGAACTGCCAGGACTAAAAAACCCAAATGCAAATCTGTTGTTTTTGGAGACTAGAAATTCGCTTTCCTTAAAGGATTGGTTTGTGTTAATGATATCAGGGGATTTACATAAAGTGAACTGGAGAATTAGAAGCAGAAATTGTTTCTTGTCGGCCATGGGGGTTTTCTGATTTCGGAAAAATTGTTTCCAATGTTGATTTGTGAATGCTGAATTTGGAAATGCATGCATTTCGTTTAGTCCCATCAAATTCATGCAAGAGAGTGACACATGGAAAATAATTTATATAATTTTTTTTCATTAATACTCGGTTTGAATAGTTTAGTATAATTTTGTTATTTATTTATTTATTTATTATTATTATTATTATTATTATTATTATTACTATTATTATTATATAATTTTGTTAATCTTGAAGAATTTATCCATCTAGAGTTGTGAACCAGGGTGAGACCTGCTGGAGACAATGGATTTAGTTTGACTCTAAGATTTTTCCACTTTATATATATATATATATTGTTTTTCCTCTATTGATTTGAATAGAGGGTAGTTTTGACGATTTGTTTGTTTCAATGAATATCTTCTAGTAATGTCAAATAACCATTTTTCATCTCTTCTATTTAATTTTTTTGACTTTTCCAATAAAAATTATTGTAACTCATGTGATATCTAATATTATTAATTTATTTTTATATTCTTCTCTAGATTAGATTTATGAATAAATTTACTCTTTATACATATATCGCAGTTTATTGTATTATGAATAAACTCGTGGACCTTTTCAAATTAATGCTGCATGCCCATAACAAATGTTTCCAGTGCTCTAAATCTTCTCCTACTTCCTCTTCATTCGGAAGAGGCACCTACAAGAGGTCAGGAATATTATATTTCAGTCAACAGGGAGTTTCTACTGTTACTCTTTAGTGTATAGAGAAAAATGACCTAAGGATTGTAGCTCAGATGATAATATATGTAGAGTTTATTGAAAATAGCTCTTGGATTTGAATCTCACAAAGAACATTTTTAGAAAAAAGTGAAAAGCCGACTAAACTCCGAATAAGATCAGTCTCAAACTGTAAAACATATGAAAATATTTATGGACCTGTGATTTAAAAAAATGAGTCATCATTTATTTGGGAATTGGGAAAAAGAAAATGAAAGTACAAAAGTCAACATCAGGAATAAAGGAAGAACATCTTCCCTTAATCTCTTGTACAGGAACCAAATGAATAAACAAGATGGGGAAATATTATGACTTACAAATTTTTAGTGTTACTAATTTTGTCAGAAATTAGTGATGAATATGGAGGAGGAAGGTATATATTTCACCTTACTATTTAAATTTAGGCATTGAGAAAAATAGATATTTTACCTTTCTTATTAGGCTATTGGATATTAAGTTAAAGGAGAAAATTATATTTGTGGTTTTACACTCTTCAATTTTAAGTATGAAATATTTTTTTAGAGCCAAAAAGAGTTTTATAGTTGTATCATTAGTAAATTTAAATTTTTTAGCTATAATAATGTTAAAAAATACTGAACTCATGCTGATATGTAATATTTTTGTAATTTTATATATGCTGAGTTGTTGTCTATTTCATTATACATCAGCATTAGTTCAGTAATTTTTAAAATTATTATGATAAAAAAATTTTAAATTTACTAATAATACAAACCACGAAATTCTTGTTAGCTCATACTTAAATTGTAAAAGCGTGAAATCTCAAATAAGTTTTTCTTTTCTTCACTTTTCCTTAAGTTCAATTCCTTCTCTTGGACTCACCCAATTTGTTTTTAGGTCCATATGATTCTCTTGAACTCATCTCTGTGCAAAGGAACTAACTTGTGTTGTATCAAGCTAGTTAAAATAGTATGATGCGATTTTTATTTTTAATCTCAAATTTTATTTTTTAAAAAAAACGTGTATCAGAATTATGAGTTCAGGTTGCTACCGAGGAAGGTGAGAGGAAAAAGAAACAAAGCAAGGAAAAGATTCAATACAAAAGTGTAACAGATATTATTTAATTCAAGAATTGTATCAGAGTTGACTGAGCACTATAAGACAAAAACCAGCACTGAAAAACGAAATGTATATGAAGTATAGAACACGGAACGCTCTAGAAATATGTAAATATTAAAAATATATGAATAAATTTATAAATAAATAAATATAAAAAAATATAATTATAAGTTATTATTTTTATATAAATAAAAATGACATATAATTAAATATATTAAGCAATAATTAGTGTCATATATAGATTTTAGGTTTTATAGAAAGAAAAAAATATATTTTTAACTTAAATAAATATATTTCTAATTTTTTGAAAAGTACAAAACATACTCAAAAAGTTCTGTGTAGGTGTCCTACAAGTGTCAGTATCGGAAACGTGTCGAAAAAGCGACACACTATGTAGTTAAAGTGTCTGTACTTCATAGGCGTTCAGGATTCTCCTTTACTGCTATTCTTCCATAAATATTTTTTAAAAGAAAAAAATCCAACTTCTTTCATAAAAGGGATAATTGTAAAAAATAAACTGAATTTTAAATGTTGTATCAAAATTAAATTATACTTTTTATTTTTTTTATTTAAATACACAAATTTTTAAAATTTTATCAATTTATAAATTCCAACAAAATCTTGCTGACTTGGCATAAAATTCATACGAGATTAAAAAGATTGTGTTGACTAAAAAGTTAACTAAAAAATTGAGTCATTTTTGAAACGATAAAATATTATCGTTTTTATTTTTCCTAAAATTTTAAAATCTAAATCTTTCCAGTGAAACTTTACTTACAATAAAATTTTTGTTTCTTCTTATTCTACTGACTAAACAACTTTTAAACACAACAGCTATATGTATTATTTTTTAAATTTAAAGAGAGATTAAAAATTTTAGAAAAAATAAAAACGACGACGTTTTAAATTTTCTAATACGACTCAACTTTCTAATTAGTATAGCCATTTTAATCTGACATAAATTTTATGCTATATTAGCAGAGTTTTATCTGAAATTTATAAATTAATAAAATTTTAAAAATTTATATATTTAAATAAAAAAATAGAAAGTACTTGGTAAAAATTCAATTTATTTTTTATAATTATTCCTAAATGGAAATATGACATGAATTCTATATAATGAGCTCAATACTTTAGTCACAAAATTTGAAAAAGAAAATAAGTTTTAAAACAATAATAATATTTAATAATTCTGCTTCTTTGACTAATGCTTTTCCTTCTTTTTTTTTTTTTTTTTTTCTGAATTTCAGGAGTCTAAGAGTAACTAATGCATAAGAAATTTTTAGATAAATTATATCAACTATATTATCTATAAACTAATCCAATTTTAATTGTTTTATTTTTATTGATTGAAGTAAATGCAATATACAAATAAATCATTTAATGATTGAATTAATTTATAAATGATATGTTAGATACAGGATACCTAAAATTTTCTCTTTATGCATTTATTGACTGCTAGCATATTAGAGTAACAAAAAACAACTGTAATGAAGAAGAAAATGAAGGGAAAAAAATATTTGAACAACTAAGAACAAATTATTAGGATATTATTACATTCACACAAATATGATAACTTGTCAAAACTCAATTCTCCATCTCATAAAAGAAGGAAACATGGTCATTTTCATCATAAAGTCAAGCATCTACACAAAGCAAAGTTGAAAACATTTATTGGGTCCATCAACTAAAATGCTTAGCCCATGGGAAAGAATCATGGCTGCTAAGAAACATTTTCTGCCTTATTTTCCTCTAATCCTTCAATTCCTGTTATGTAATTCCCTTGATATCATTACCACAAGCCAAACCTTCAGGGAAGGCGACCTTCTGGTCTCCAAGGATGACAAGTTTGCATTCGGGTTCTTTACTCCTGGTAGTTCAAGCTACAGATATCTTGGAATTTGGTTCCACAACATTCCAGAACGATCTATTGTGTGGGTAGCAAACAGGAACAATCCTATCAATGGTTCTTCTGGGTTTCTATCAATAAACCAACATGGGAACCTCGTTCTCTATAATGATCCTGAACAAAAACTTCCACTGTGGTCTACAAATGTTTCAGGTGAAGTAGCTGATTCTGTTGTTGCACAACTCTTGGATTCAGGAAATTTGATTTTGCTCCAAAGCACAAGTAGAAGAATTGTGTGGCAAAGCTTTGATTATCCCACTGATACCCAACTACCAGGAATGATAATGGATAAGAAAAAGAAGATAGGCCTAGAGTCGAGCTTAACCTCATGGAAATCAGAAAATGACCCAGGAATTGGAGAATTCTCCATTAATATCGAAACAAGTGGCAGAGTACTACAAATCTTACTATACAAAGGCTCAAAACGCAAGTGGCGAGCACATCTATGGCCATATAGGAAATTCTCCAATGTATACAACTACACTTATGTTCTCAATCAAGAAGAGGCACATGTAGTCTACTACATAAAAGATGCTTCCTTTGTTGTAAGAGTAATGTTGCATCATTCAGGGATCTATAAATGGCTAAGATGGAGTGAAAGTGATGGAAAATGGAAAGAGTTTTGGTCAGTACCTAAATACCCTTGTGATCTATATGCACAATGTGGTGCCTATGGCAGGTGTAGTCCTGGCAATTCTGACACATTTGAATGTTCATGTTTACCTGGTTATGAACCTAAATCCCCAAGGGAGTGGTATCTAAGAGATGCATCAGGAGGATGTGTGAGGAAGCGAACGGAATCTTCCTCAGTATGCAGACATGGAGAAGGGTTTTTGAAAGTCGAAAATGTCAAGTTTCCAGATACTTCAATTGCAGGTTGGTTGCACATGAACAAGAGCCATCTAGAGTGTGAACTGCAATGCTTGCAAAATTGTTCCTGCTCTGCATATGCAAGCATAGAGAATGATGAATCAGGAAATGGCTGTTTCACATGGTATGGGGAGTTAATGGACACAGTGGATCATGTGGATGGCGGATTTGATATTTATGTTCGTGTTGACGCAATTGAATTAGGTATTATATTTCTGCAGTTTGAATTTTCAGAAACAGAAGTAATATGCATTATGTGTCAAACTGCATAGTCTTTACTGTACAAATAGTTTCCTTACTATTTTAATTCTTTATTTGAAGCCTGAAGCTAAAGGAATTACAATTTTCACTCCATCTGCCTTTTTCTTGATTAATATTATATTCTTTTTCCATTGATGCAGCTGAAAATAGTGCAAGATCAAATATTTTTATCAGAAAGGAAATGAAGATTCTAATACTTTCTGTCACTTCAGCATGGCTAACAATTATCTTAATCACCTGTTTATGGATTAGGAGGAGAAACAAGAGAGGTCAGGAAAAAACCTATCTAAGCCACTCTGCTAGCTTCATTTTGATAACTTATTTAATGAAAATCAATGTTGTTTTCAAGATTATCTAAAAGACTCAATGGACTATCTTCTCTATATAAGCACCACAAAGCCTAATAAAAAAGAAGATTAATCATTAGTTTTCTATTTGTTCGAGGACAGTGAAGAAGAACAGACAGGAAAAGGGACTATTTGATCCTGTATCTGGTTCAATCTACTACAAGAATATTATGGTGGCAAGTGAGCTCAATCAAAGCAGTCATCCCCAAGACATATTGTTTTTCGATCTCAGCACCATTGTTGAAGCCACTAATAATTTTTCTCCAGCAAACAAAGTAGGCCAGGGCGGTTTTGGTGTAGTTTACAAGGTATTTTTTTATCATTACATGGATACTATGTATTTGCATCATTACATGCAGTTGAATTATTTTTTTTTTTTTTTGTCAATGTGAGATTCAGCAACTATATGAGCAAACTAGTTGTGAATTAATTTGCTCAAAGAAAAATGACTTTTCTAACACTGATTTCAGGGTCAGCTATCTGATGGACAAGATGTTGCTGTAAAACGATTATCCAAGGATTCAGGGCAAGGGATAGAAGAATTTAAAAATGAAGTTATGCTGATTGCAAAGCTTCAGCACAGGAATCTTGTCAAACTTGTAGGATGCTGCATCGAACAAGGAGAAAAAATGTTAATTTACGAATACTTGCCAAACAAAGCATTGGATTCATTTCTTTTCGGTGAGTATTGTTAATTCATATATTCATTAGTATATACCTGGCTGTCAAATTGTAAACTGTTCCAATCAACGTGATTGAGGTTCACAGACTACATCACTATACACTAAACCTAATAAATATACAAACTTCTCAAATTTTGTTATAGATCAAACAAGAAGATCGTTCTTGGACTGGAGGAAACGCTTTGAAATTATAACTGGAATTGTCCGTGGGATTTTATATCTTCACCAGGATTCAAGGTTGACAATTATTCATAGGGATCTGAAATGCAGCAACATTTTACTGGATGCAAATCTGAATCCGAAAGTTTCAGATTTTGGCATGGCTAGAATATTCAAGGCTGATCAGATTCAAGAGAAGACAAACAGAGTGGTTGGAACATAGTAAGTAAAGGATGAGACACTAGTTGCTAACTGTGAATATCTGTGAATAAATTGGCATAAATATTAAGTTTATTCTTAACAATTTTTGTACAGCGGTTATATGTCTCCGGAGTATGCAATATTTGGAAAATTTTCAGTAAAATCGGATGTGTTTAGTTTTGGGGTCATGCTGTTGGAAACTGTGAGTGCCAAAAAGAACAGTGGCTTTCATGAAAAGGATCCCTCCTCGAGCTTGATAGCACATGTAAGTGAAGAAAACTCTTCGGAAATATAGCCAACAAACTATCTAGTGTATAATTTACTAATGGTTCATCCTCCATATGTGCTAATGCTATGAAGTATACAGGTTTGGAAGTTACATATAGAAGATAGAGAACTGGAGATAGTTGATTCATCACTGGAAGGGTCATTTCCTCCCCATGAAGTTTTGAGATGCATTCGAATTGGGCTCTTGTGTGTTCAAGAAAATGCTATGGACAGACCAACTATGTTAGAAGTTCTTCTGATGTTGAGTAGCGAGATAGCTGTTCCTTCTCCAAAGGAACCTGCTCTCATTTACAGAACATCTTGCGGCAACACTAACTCAGTAGAAGCAGGGAAGGGAAGATCAAGTTCTATCAATGAGGTTACAGTCACGGGGGTTTTAGCTCGTTAGTCTCACTAATTACATGTAAATCACAGTCATAGAAATTCTTTAAGCATTGTAACATTTCCCTGTGCACTTAATTGAAGATTATAGATCAAAATGTTGAAACAAATCAGCAGAAAAATAAAGGCTTACCCAATAGTCTGTAATCCTTGATCCAGTGTTATCTTTACCTCCCTTCTGATAAGTGCTTCTTTCACCTGGTTTCATAAAAATGGAAGCAGAGATACTGAGAAACTTGGGTTCTGTGGCAGTGATTTTGTGTCAATTGGAATTAGCATTTGCACTATATGATATTGCTAAAGATAAATGGAGTGACTGAGTGTGCGAATGAGGGAATCCACAAATTGTGATTCAACAGTATAACAAAGTTGACCGACACTACATGACAAATCCACTTATAACAACTCCGATTTTCCATTATTGCTATTCTTCCATAAATATAAAACAAAAAACAATCCAACTATTTCTATAAATAGATATATGGCATGAATTCAATATAATGACCTCAGCGCTTCATCAGAAAATTGCTTAGAGACTGTTTAAAGAAAAGAAATAGTAGACAATAATACTATTTTATAAATTAACACACATTTCTGTACGAATCCTCTGCTTTCTTTGCCAGCTTCTCTTTCTTTTTTCCTCAACCTTCAGAAGTCAAAATTTAAAGACTATATTTGTAGGAGCTGGTGCATTTATTCTGACTTGGAATAACAAACATCGTTGTCTCGTGGGCTCAGCGTCATATCTGTATATACACGGTAGACAAGTGACCAAGTCTGCCTACGGCACAAGTAAAATTGCAATAGAGAAGAAAATGAAAGCATTTAAAGATTTTAATATTCAGAAAAATTGGTAACTTGTCAAAAGTTGATTGGTCGTCTGGAAAAGAAAAAGAAAAAATATCCATTCTCATCATTAGTGTGACATCCACACAATTTTTTAGATTTTAATAAGTCCATCAATCAACTAAGCCTAATTCATGGGAAAGAACCATGGCTGCTACAAAACATTTTCTGCTTTATTTGCTTCTAATCCTTGAATTCCCATCATACAATTCGCTTGATATTATTACCACAAACCAAACCTTCAGAGAAGGCGACCTTCGGATCTCCAAGGATAATAAGTTCGCATTAGGGTTCTTCTCTCCTGGGAGTTCAAGTTACAAATATCTTGGAATTTGGATCCACAGCATTTCAGAACGATCTGTGGTGTGGGTAGCAAACAGGAACAATCCTATCAATGGTTCTTCTGGGTTTCTATTAGTAAACAAATATGGGAATCTCGTTCTCTATAATGATCCTGGCCAAAAAACTCCACTTTGGTCCACAAATGTTTCAGGTGAAGTCACTGATTCTGTTGTTGCACAACTCATGGATTCGGGAAATTTAGTTTTGCTCCAAGGCACAAGTAGAGGAATCGTGTGGCAAAGCTTTGATTATCCCACTGATACCCAACTACCAGGAATGAGAATTGGGAGAAATAACAAGACTGGCCGAGAGTGGAGCTTAACCTCATGGAAATCAGAAGATGACCCAGGAATAGGAGAATTTTCTATTAAAGTAGAACCAAGCAGCACAATTCTACAAATCTTTCTATACAAGGGCTCAGAACGCAAGTGGCGAGCACATCTATGGCCATATAGGAAATTCTCCAATATATACAACTATACTTATGTTCTCAATCAAGAAGAGGTATACACATCCTACAACATAAACGATGCTTCAGTTGTCATAAGACCAATGGTGGATCATTCAGGACACTTCAAGTGGCTAAGGTGGAGTGAGAGTGATAACCAATGGAAAGAGTTTTGGTCAGCACCGAAATATCCTTGTGATCTGTATGCACAATGTGGTGCCTATGGCAGTTGTAGTCTTGGCAATCCTGATACATTTGAATGTTCTTGTTTACCTGGTTATGAACCCAGATCCCAGAGGGAGTGGTATCTAAGAGATGCATCAGGAGGATGTGTCAGGAAGCGAACGGAATCTTCCTCAGTGTGCAGACATGGTGAAGGGTTTTTGAAAATCGAAAATCTGAAGATTCCGGATACTTCTTCCGTAACATGGTTGCACATGAATATGAGCCACCTGGAGTGTGAATTGGAATGCTTGACGAATTGTTCCTGCTCTGCATATGCAACCATAGATAATGATGAATCAGGGAATGGCTGTGTGACATGGTTCGGAGAATTAATAGACACAGTGGATCAAATGGATGGCAGATTTAATCTGTATGTTCGTGTTGATGCATTTGAATTAGGTATATATATTTCTGCTGTATGAATTTTCAGAATCACATATCCTAAATAGAAGTTATAGGTATTATATGTCAAAATGCATAGCCTGCACTGCACAAATAGTATACTTGTTCTCTTCTATCAATCAAGCCTGACCTTTTGCATCTTTATTTGAAGCCCTCTAAAGGAAAATTACAATCTCTCTCCCTCGGCCTTTTTTTTTAAACTAATAGTATATGCTTTTTCCATTGATGCAGCTGAAACTACCAAAAAACCAAATATTTTTCTGATTAAGGGTGTGAAGATTCTAATACTTTCTGTCACTTCAGCATGGCTTACAATTATCATATTAGCCTATTTATGGATTAGGAGGAGGAACAAGAGAGGTAAGGAACAGACCTATATTCTGCTCTTCCATTCTAAGCACATTGAAAATAACTTATTTAATGAAACTCACTGTTGTTTCAAGATGATCTAAGGCACTCAATGGACCATTTTACCAATTTGTAAAGATATGGGGATTTGTCTGAAAATTGAATGGCCCTTTAAGCACCATGAAACCCAATAATGAAGAAGATTAATCATTTAGTTCTCTATTTGTTTAAGGACAGTAATGAAGAACAAACGAGAAAAAAGACTGTTTGATCCTTTATATGGTTCAATCTACTACAAGAATACTTTGGTGGCAAGTGAGCTCAGGCAGAGCAGTCATCCTCAAGACATAACAATTTTTGATCTTGACATCATTGTTGCAGCCACTAACAATTTTTCTCCAGCCAACAAACTCGGCCAGGGTGGTTTTGGTGTAGTTTACAAGGTGATTTCTCTATTCAATATCTAAATACATATTATGGTGGTTTGGTTTATTTGGGAGTGAGATTCAGCAACTGCATGAGCAAACTAGTCTTGAATTAATTTTTTTTCGAAAAAAAAAAATCACTCTTCTAACAATGAATTCAGGGTCAGCTATCTGATGGTCAAGAACTTGCTGTAAAACGCTTATCCACAAATTCAGGACAAGGGGTAGAAGAATTTAAAAATGAAGTTATGTTGATTGCAAAGCTTCAGCACAAGAATCTTGTGAAACTTCTAGGATGCTGCATTGAGGGAGGAGAACAAATGTTAATTTATGAATATTTGCCAAACAAAGGATTGGATTCATTTCTTTTTGGTAAATATCGTCATGCACATATTCATTTTTGTATTCTTGACAGCCTAATTGTCAACTGTTTCAAAAGAGTATGATTGAGGACACAGACTACATCATTATACATTAACCCTAACAAATATTTTTTTTTTTTAAATTCTCCAATCTTGTTGTAGATCAAACAAGAAGATCATTCTTGGACTGGAGGAAACGCTTTGATATTATAACTGGAATTGCCCGTGGGATCTTATATCTTCACCAGGACTCAAGGTTGACAATCATTCATAGAGATCTGAAATGTAGCAACATTTTACTAGATGCAAATATGAATCCAAAAATTTCAGATTTTGGAATGGCTAGAATATTCAGGGTCGATCAAATTCAAGATAAGACAAACAGAGTGGTTGGAACATAGTAAGTATTGGATCATGCAATGGTTAGTAACAGTGCATACTCGTGAAAGAATGGGCATAAATATTAACTTTGTTCTCAAATATTTTCTTGTACAGTGGCTATATGTCTCCGGAGTATGCAATATTTGGAAAATTTTCGGTAAAATCGGACGTGTTTAGTTTTGGGGTCATATTGTTGGAGATTGTGAGTGCCAAGAAGAACAATAGCTTTCATGAAGAGGATCCTTCCTTGAGCTTGATAGGACATGTAAGTGATGAAAAACTCTTTGGAAACCTTAGTCAGATCTATCTAGTCTATAATTTATTAGTAAATGTTTTGTCCCCCTCCTCCATGTGCTAATGATATGAAGCATACAGGTGTGGAAGTTATATAGGGAAGATAGAGCATTGGAGATAGTTGATTCATCACTGGTAGGGTCATATCCACCCCATGAAGTTTCGAGATGCATTCAAATTGGGCTATTATGTGTTCAAGAAAATGCTGTGGACAGACCAACTATGTTAGAAGTTGTTCTTATGTTGAGCAGCAAGACGGCTGTTCCTTCTCCAAAGGAACCTGCATTCATTTATAGAATACCTTGCAGCAACACTAACTCAGTAGAAGTAGGGAAGGGAAGATCAAAATCGATCAATGAGGTCACAGTCACTAGGGTGTTAGCTCGCTAATATTGACTCTAGCTAAATACATGTAAATCATAACCATAGGAATTTTAAGAGCAACATTGGGGGAAAGACATCGTATCAGAAATTAAAACAAATGTTGGAAACATTGACGTGTGCACTTCATTGGAGATTAAACGTAAAAATGGCAAAACAAATCATCAGGAAAATTGAAAGTTTACCCAACAATCTTTGTAATCCTTCTTTTGGGGTGATCTCTACTTGTGTTTTCTTCCATGCAAGAAGCAGAAGAATGGAAACAGTAGTAGGGCTTTTGTTGGCTTTTGCATTTTCTCCTTTCTGTCCAGTGCAATCACATTATATCACCTGGTTTCTAAATACAAAAGATAGCGAGGACATAAAAATGGAAGCAGAGAGGTGACCCGTGGTGTGGTGAGTGACAAATTGGCATTATAATAGCACTTGCACTATGATGTTGGAAAAGAATTGAGTGGATTAATATATACAAATATACTGGTCTCATAAATGAGCTACACCATATTGATAATGTATGTTATATGATCATCTTAAACAAATATGATAATAAAAGAATTTGAAACCCATAAATGCTCAGGCCTCTAATTGCTGATGCATCAGAGAGACAAAATTTTCTCTAAGTTGCGAAGTTACCAAGTATAAAACATAGAAGTTAAACTCATAAATTTTCATATATGTGGCAAAAACCCCTCATGATCATGTGACACTGTCGTTGTTTATATTATACTATGTTGCTGGAAAGAATGAGAGTGACTTTATGGAATCTTCCAAGTTACAACAACTAAGGAAAGCCTATAATAGATATAAGCTTACAGAATTTGAATTCTTTCATTCTGAATCTCGGCAGTAAGAAAAATATTGCACAGGACAACTAAGCTAAACAGGTAATCAAAGAGAATTAAGAAAAGAAAAGTAAAATACAAGATGCATGTGATTCAATGAAGAATCTTCCTCGAGTTTAATGGGGCATGTAAGTAATTGAAACTTTTGAGCGCCATAGTTCCAAAGCTATACATTTTATAGTTTTGAAAAGTTCAAATTTTTTCTATGCTAATGCTATGAACCTAAATACCAAATTTATCAAAATATAAATAAAAGCATATTTGGTAATTTTTAGTTAATTAACAGAATATTCTAATTGATTAATAAAATATTTCATTCAAAATTGCAACAAAATTTTTTTTTAGTATATTAAATTAAATTTGAAAAATTTTATAATATATTTTCAAAAATAAAAAACTACCGGCAAAGGAAAATGGAGGAATTCTCGGTTGGCGTTATGGTGATCCGTGACCGCAGGGCGTTTTTGCAAATATGTGGGTTGTGTTTTAGTAAATGATGAAAAGAGTGTGGGTTGTTAAACCTAAACCCAACCCTGGAATCCTATAGATTCCCATCATTTGCAAATTTTCATTGCTATATACTTAAATAATTTACAGTAATCGATAAGTCGTTATGAGTTTTACTAAATTATTTATAAATTTTCGAAGATATGGGTTTAGAAAATAAGACAAAAAAAGAAAAATATCTACCAACTTGAATGACTTTAATTCACAGGGAAGTGAAGACTCTTTTGCCGGTATCTATTGGGAACTATGATAAAAGTCTAGTTTTGCATTATTAAATTTAGAAAATATGACATAGATTGTATGACCAAATTTTGGACTCAAATTTTTCTAGAATTTTCACAAAAACTTTTTCAACGATTCTCGTATTCAAAAAATCCGTTAACAATCAAAGGAATACTGTCAGAATACTTAGTAATTATTTCATTATTTTCTATCTTAAGATATTCAAAATTTCTTTTCAAATTTAAAATTTGCATTTGTTTGATCAAATTAATTTCTTGATATTCCAATTTGAATTTTTTCCAAGCTTCTTTTACTATCCCACATGTAATGATTTTGGAGAAAATTGAATATGCAATAGAAAATTGAATGAGCTTTAATTTGGGCAATGGCAGAATTTATAGTGAGTTGGTGTAAAGGTGTGTTTTTTATTACCACTTCCCATAAATCATAAATTTCAAGACGAGTGTATTTTTACCGACCAAATTTGATAGTTTTCACTGATGAAAGTTTGTGAGGCATTTAAAGAAAGATTGCTGCTTGACATGTTTAAAAATGAGTTAAAAATTAGTTATGGTTTCAAATGGGTTGAGCAAATGTACAAATTTTTAAGAACAAAGGAGTCTGATACCAATTCTTGGCCAATGAAAGCTGTGGTAGCGAAAATGAAAGTTGAAAATAAATTTGAAAGTTGTCTATAACTTATATTTTATAACAATGAAGCTTTAAATATGCTTTTGAAAAGCAGAAATTATATAAAATATGCAGAATAAAATCTACACATAACTTAAAGTTAAAAAAAAAAAAAATTGAATCACCAAAATCCTAGTTAACTTATTAGAATTTAAACTAGAGTTCTTCAACAATTAAAACACTAAATTTTCACAGCACTTTTGAATTTTTTTAATTATTAAACATCTTTTACTTATCTAGTTAACTTTATTTTTATTCAATCAATTATTTTATAACTACTACGTGTTAAAGAGATTAATCGGATGCTAAAAAATTTTAAAAAATAAGTTTCTGTTAATAAAAAAATGAGATTTTAAGTTCGTGACATCTCGTCACCGTCTAATAATATTGGTGAGAATTTAACATTTATGGTGTGTGTAATAAAATAACTACTCCTATTTGTGTAGTCCATAGTCTAATAAACCTTCTTCGGAAAAAAACAACAAATTTTTATGTAATTCTACCGATTACATATTTATAAATAGAAAATTTGTTTTAATCTAATTTAAATTTATAATTTAAAAAATGTGATCAAGATATTGACTCTAAAATAGTTAAATCATACCTTACTAAAAGATCTACCATTCACCGCATATTTAATTTTCATTTAGTTGATTAAATTTTTTTAAAAAAATAAAATTAGTGAATAATTGTTTTATATAAATAACATATTTATTTTTTTTTAATGTGTAGCACTACTCTACCAGACTGTCACCTCGCATAAAACTACTCCCAAATCTAGTAATACTATTAAAACTACCTTAAATTTAATGTTTTACCTCAATCACAGTAAATTAAGAAATATCCCTGTTTCGTGAGTACGTACCGAACAGAGTCCTAACAATGATAACCCTGAATGTTGCTCACAATTGCTGTTATACGAGGTGGGTCCTAGTTTAGCTACTTTAGAGACTTGGAAATGAGAAAGAAATTACCCTCAAACAGTAAGACGGACAAATATATTTGTAATAATTTTCATAAAAAAAAATAAATAAAAAATCTTCTTCCTATTCGATTAAATGCGATCCTAATTACATTAATAGCCTATGGGCCTATCAAAAATATAATTTGATTTTTACGATTTTTTACATGCAAAAATCTTGGAGGAGTATGTACTGTGATCAAGTTATATGTGGACTAAATCAGGCCAAAAATAAAAATTAGGTAGATGTCAAAATTACAATTGGTACCATTTAAAGAGCATGTGACAACTACACATAAGCGATAAGTAAATAAAAATTTATTATATCATCCTTACATTAAAAAAATAAATAATAATAATAATATTATGTATATATATAATGAAAATATAACAATTGATATTCTACCTAAAAATCTCTCCATATATTTATATATATAATCTTCCACCATTTTCCTCTCATTTACAAAAGTTAGAAATCAGAGCTAATTAAAGTAGTTTCTTTTCCTAGAGGTTTCCAAATGAAATTTTCAGGAAACAGATTTTTAATTTGGTAGTTCATATCATTAAAAACCCCATCTGCAAGTATACTAGCTGCTTGACAGATCACAAGTGTTGCCCACAGCCTGATCACCAGATCTACAATGCTATTCTTCAATCAGCTTCTAGCTAACATGAACCCTGTAAAAGAGTCTTTTGTTTTATTGCTTCTCTTCCAAATTTTCCACCTCTGCATGTCCATTGACGACACCATAACTCCAACCCAACCCATCAAAGATGGCGATATTATTGTCTCCAAGGGACAAGGGTTCGCACTTGGGTTCTTTAGCCCAGGCAATTCTGCTCGTCGCTATGTGGGAATTTGGTATCACAAAGTTTCGGAACAAACCGTTGTCTGGGTGGCAAATAGAGACAATCCTATCAATGATACCTCAGGAATTCTCACTGTTAACAAACAAGGTATTCTTGTTTTGTACGAGAAAAACCAAACTGTTCTTGTCTGGTCTGCCATTGCCAATTTTTCTTCATCGTCATCGACCAATAATAATTCCAAGGCTCAGCTTCTTGATTCAGGAAATCTCGTTTTGGTTCAGCAAGATGATAGCAATAGAATCTTATGGCAAAGCTTTGATTATCCTACAGATACTATGCTTCCTTTCATGAAGCTTGGCCTCGATAGAAGAACCGGCAAGAATTGGTTCCTTTCTTCTTGGAAATCTAAAGATGATCCTGGAACCGGTAACATTTTCTACCGAATTGACCCGGCTGGATATCCTCAATTATTTCTCTACAAGGGTCCAGTTCGGTGGTGGAGGGCCGGGCCGTGGACCGGACAAAGATGGAGCGGGGTACCCGAAATGACCCGGAACTACATATTTAATGCTTCCTTCGCAAACAGTGAGGACGAAGTGTCCATCACGTATGCTATTATTAATGCCTCAGCCCCAATTTTCTCAAGAATGATGGTGAACGAATCAGGGATAGTCCAACGGGCCACATGGAATGATCGTGACCGTAAATGGATCGGGTTTTGGTCAGCCCCAAAAGAACCGTGTGATAACTACCGGGAATGCGGTGCGAATAGTAATTGTGACCCTTATGATTCGGATAATTTCATGTGCAAGTGCTTACCCGGGTTCGAGCCCAAATCGCCACGGGATTGGTTCTTGAGAGACGGATCGGGTGGCTGTGTCAGAAAAGCAGGCGTGTCGACATGTCGAAGTGGGGAGGGGTTTGTGATGCTGAAGCGAGTGAGGGTGCCGGACACAACAATGGCCCGAGCAGACATGGGGTTGAGCTTGAAGGAATGCGAGGAAGAGTGCTTGAAGAATTGTTCTTGCATGGCTTACACAAGTGCAGATGAGAGGGGAATTGGGTGCTTGAATTGGTATGGAGATTTGATAGACACAAGAACTTATTCAAGTGTGGGACAGGACATCTTTGTTAGAGTGGATGCAGCTGAGTTAGGTGATATATCTATCTTTGCCAACCACCTTCTTTATTATTTGCATTTTCATAAATTAATTATATATAGTTTCTAAAATTAATATCTTGGGTATGCACAATCATTTAGTTTTTTGTGATTTATTAGAAAGGATTAGGACGGCACTAGGAACTTTGACTCCACATATAATGTCTCGGTATCAAAACTATAAAAAAAGAAAAAAGGATCAGGATCACGTCACTATTGACATCTTTGAGGTTGAGTCTTAGAATAATTAATACGATCTTTGATAATACTTTTTCATTTACTCAGAAAAATTTTTGTATACCAAATCGAGACTCAGCCTGTAAAAAAAAATTTTCCTTTTACTCATACAATTTATTTATTTATTTATTCATGTTTCTCTAATATCCCATTGACGTGGCAGCAAAATATGGGAAGTCAAAAGGTCCTCTTGCCAGTGAAGGAGTACAAGCAATACTAATAGTGTCTATCGCCGTAGTTTCATTTCTCTCAGTCTTCCTTATATATTGTTTAGTGAGGATGAGAAGAAAAGGTAAGCAATTCCTTTGATTGCATGCACTTCACCATTTGATCATTACAATATAAAATAAACATTTTAATTTTATAATAATGGTAATTGCAGCTAGAGATAGACGTCGTCGTAGCAAATATATATTTAATTTCAAACAAGAATCTCAAAGCGGAAAAGGAAATGAAGATGAAGGTGGAATTTCAGATCTACCATGCTTTGATCTCAGTGCCATTGCTGAAGCTACAAATAATTTTTCAGATGATACCAAGCTTGGAGAGGGTGGTTTTGGTTCAGTTTATAAGGTAAACATTCCTTCCATCTCAAAAGACATGCTTATCCATTTTCATTATTTTGATCTCTTAAACTGATTTTTTTTTTCAAATTCCCTTTTATATTTCATTTTTAGTCCACTTTACATTTTAAAAATTTAAATTTTTGTTATATTATGTCCATTTTCAATTGAAAAATATCTAATAATAGCGTGTGTATGTCATCGCATGTATTGATGTATGTTTTTGACATACCACATCCCCGTCTAACATATTTTTGAAATGTGAAGTTGCAAATTGATTCAAAAACAAAGTTTAAGCTGCGAGTTAGATAAAAAAGAAAACAGATCAATGGAGCAAAATTGCAAAAATTGGCAAATTCAAGTGGCTTTATATATCTTATACCAGTTAGGAAAGTCTCTACTCGTGAAAATTTTTTTGTTCTTATAGGTTTTTGCATGTGAACTCTTGAGAAACATGAGTTTAATTAGATAACATTAATTTTTCAGGGTAAATTACCTGATGGAAAGGAAATAGCAGTTAAAAGACTATCAAAGTTTTCAGGACAAGGGAATAATGAGTTCAAGAATGAAGCTGCATTAATTGCAAAACTACAGCATAGGAATCTTGTGAGGATGCTTGGTTATTGCATCCAAGATCAAGAGAAGATGCTTATCTACGAGTTCCTCCCAAACAAAAGCTTGGACACTTTTATTTTTCGTATGTCCTTAATCTCAATTTATTTCTATTTCAAAATAAATAAATAAAAATTTTTCATGAGATATATATAACTTATAAGTGTCGTTGAAGTCCTTCATAAAACTAGTGTGCGATTTTGAATTTAAATCTTGGATATAAATTGTTTGCTTCAAACGTGGGAATTTATTCATTTCATTTGAGCTATATGTTATGTTGATTCATTCATTTCATTTGAGCTATATGTTATGTTGATTCAGATGAAACAAAAAGATCAGTATTAAATTGGTCAATGAGGCATGACATCATTTGTGGGGTTGCTCGAGGAATTTTATATCTTCATCAAGATTCAAGATTAAGAATTATTCATAGGGATCTCAAAGCTAGCAATGTCTTGTTGGATGAATCAATGAATCCAAAAATTTCAGATTTTGGCATGGCTAGAATATTTGGAGTTGACCAAATCGAAGCAAATACGAACCGCGTTGTTGGGACATAGTAAGTAAAACATAGAGTTATTCGTACCAAAATTACATGATAATTGAGTTTGATAATTATAGATTTATTTATTATTTTAAAATTTCAATTGTGTCTATATAATTCTGTTCATTATGGTATTGCAGTGGTTATATGTCACCAGAATATGCTATGCAAGGTTTATTTTCAGTAAAATCCGATGTATACAGCTTTGGGGTTTTACTATTAGAGATCATCACTGGTAGAAAAAACAGCAACTTTTATGATGAAAGTACATCAAATTTAGTTGGATATGTAAGTTAGTCGATCACAATCTTCATTAATTAAGTTCAAAATGACATAATTAATTAAGAAGATGGTGTTGCCTTAGGTTTGGGAGCTGTGGAGAGAAGGCAGAGCCTTGGAGATAGTAGATGAATCGCTAGGTGCTTCATACCCAGAACAAGAAGTGCTTAGATGCATTCAAATTGGGCTTTTATGCGTGCAAGAATCAGCAGTGGATAGGCCAACTATGTCTGCTGTGGTTTTCATGCTGAGTAACGATACAATACTTGCCTCACCGAAGCAACCTGCGTTCATCATGAAGAGAGTTCACATTAGTGGAGACTCATCAACTACTGGAGGAACTAGCAATTCTGTAAATGATGTTACTGTAACTCTGCTTGATCCTCGCTAGATAGTAGATGCCTACTTCTCCCTAAGTCTTTGAACAATTATTTTTCAAACAAGGAGAAAGGTATGAATATGTCAATCCAAAATTGAAGTCAGCCCTTCCTATTACATTTGACTCAGCCACCTAATGCATGAGTAGCTCAAATGATTCAGGTTTGTTCATCCACTTAAGTAAAGTTTGGAGAAATTTTTAGGTAGTGTGAGTTAACCACATCATATATAGACTAATTCAATCGTTCAATAACATATTTGTATATTTATTCACATTGATCAATATAAATAAAATAATTAAATATATATCATTGTATAATTAAATTAATTTACAGATAATATGATAGGTAATATGGTAAACTGAATCAATTTAAAAATTTCTTTAAGGTTTATCTAATTTAAGAGGTATGATTGTTGTTAAATACATATAGGCCCAACTAATTGGTCCATAATACTTTTAGAGGAAATTTCATAATTTACTGAATTCACATATTTTTTTCATATTTACCTACAGCTTTTTTGTTTTTATCAATACCAAAATTTTTCATTTTTACCAAATTGTTCATCTTCTTCGCCTTCTCCAAGATCTATCATCGCAGGCTTTCCAATTTTTCATCCAATCTCGTTTCCACTTCATTTGTTGCAAATCCGAAAGCAATCTTGTTTCTGATTTCGTTGTCCTCCTCCCTTCTCTCCCCTCTGCTTATTCGAAAAAGAGAAAAACTACCACTAAGGTTTATGATGATGTTGTAGTTATTTTTAAAATTTGGCTTTCGTTTTAAGTTTAATGAGTTCATCATATTACTCTAAGAGGAAGTTTAGAAATTGAATTTGTTTATTTACTTTTTTTTTTTTTAGTCTTACTGCTGTGTTGTTGGTTTTTTTTTTATTATTTGTTTTTTTGGTGAAAATCACTCAGATATCCTCAAGGTATACCCTGTAAATACTCAAGGTATACCCAAAGTATTTACAAGGTATACCAGAAATATTCTTATGGAATTCCCAAACCGAAATATCCTCAAGAACCCAAGATGTTTTCAAGGAATTCCTTCCAAAAAATTCTCAAGTAATTCCAATGATATATCCAAAATATCTCCAAGGTATACTTGAGATATTTCCATAGAATTTTCAAAGATATGTCAAAGTATCCCCGAGGTAAATACTATGTATTCCCAAGAATTTCTCCAAAAATTTCCAAGGTATATTCAAACTATCCCCAAAATATATTTAAGGTATTCCCAAAGGTATACTCAAGATATTCTTAGAGAATTCTCAAGGTATACTCAAAATATCCCTAAGCTATACCCAAGATATTACCAAGGTATTCCTAAGAAATTCTCCAAGTATATTCAAGGTATTTTCAAAATATATCAAAGATATTCTGAATTGTATATCAAACTGTTTGTTTGAAAAATTTTGTGATATTTTGAATTTTAATTGAATTCTATTTTTCTTCTTTTTTCTTTAATGATTTAGTTGTTCTTGTTCATGTTCTTTTGTTGAAAATTGAACCAAAATATCCTCAAGATATACCGAAAATATATCGTCTAGACATATTTTGGAATGATTTTAAGATTTAAGTACTGTTATAATTTTAAAAAATTATTTTCGATAAAATTAAAAAAAATTTAAACACCGATAAAAATATAAATAGATATCTGTTTTTTGGCATTTTGTAAAATTCTTTACTTTTTAAACAAATATATGAGGATCCGAATCTTGACATCTGATTATATTATGCAAGAAAATCTGACTTTTTGAGTTCCGTATGCAAATGGGAAAACAGAAAGCAATCACAAACTTCATACCTTTCAGTAATGCAATAACAAATTAAAAAGTTGGGACTTTTATACAAAAATTACTATTTTTTTAATGTTCTTATTGAATTAATTATCAAATTAAATTTATGAAAATATAAATTTCATTTGAAGTCGAATGTTCTTCTTTTATTTTTAGCTTCTAACTTTTCAGGATTTACACCGAATGTATCCATTAAAAAATAAAACAAATTTTAAATGTGTTTTATATTCAAATTCAACACTTATGATTAAAATTAAAAAAAATACCATTTTATTTCACTTTTTATGATTTATTTTTGAGAAAATTACTAGTTGTCTCCAGTAATTTGATATAATACATTAGTATCTTATTGAAATTTGAAAAATATGATATTTACCTCATGTAGTTTAACATAATACACCATGAGATTTGAAAATTATATTATTTAATTTATGAAATTTTGACATATTGTACTAATATTTTTCTACAAGTTTAATGTACTAGACTAATTCTTTTAATTAGATTTTTATATCGATTAATAAAAATAAAATAATTAAATATATATTTTTATATAATTAAATTGATATATAGGTAATATGTAACTGGTTAACTTAATAATTTATCATTGTTCGCGTGAGCACGTCAGCTCTATTTGGTTGGCTTTTACCCTTAAACAAGAGGCAGCGATTGCTCAGCCTATCTTAATCTTGTTGTCTCTCTCTGCCCTCCAAATCATGCTCATCGGACTCCCTTTTTATCCTTTGTCCTAAGCATAAATCCATCCTTTTATCCCATCACAAGTTTTTTTTTTTTTTTTTAATTTTGACTTTTTCTATTTTTTTATATATTTGTATATATTCTTAGTTTTTAAAATTGTTATTGAGTGTTTTAAAATTATATTTTAAATTTTTTTATTTATTTAATTAATTTCTTATAAACTTTTTTTTAATTTTATTTATAAAAAAATATTTATTTATTTACATATTCTGTTTTTATAAAAAAACAGTTTTTAAAATTAAAAAAATAAAATTTATTTACATAATCATTTTTTCAAAACTCAATTCTAAAAATCATTATAATATGCTTGCCTATGCCCATACAATATAAATCTTTGCCATCACTTTCTTTAAAGATTTGCCACAAAAAATTATATTAATTTATTTATTTAATTTTTTATATTATAATTTAATTATTCATAAATATAACTTTAGATACATTTTAAATTACAACTAAAAATTCCAATTAGATATTATATTATTATTTTTCAATTTTAATATATATATATATATATATAATTGAATAAATTTTAATTATTTAGATATACTTCATAAAGTTGATACTCATTATACTTGATTCCAACTAGGGAATTTCAATTTAGTCTAATCAGTTCGGTTATTTCAGTTCGATTTTTTATATATTAATCGATTTAATCAGTTTTATTGGATTTGATTTAAAAAGTTACAAAACCGAACTAAACTTATATTAAATATATATATATATATAATTTACTATATATTAAAATATATAATTATATATTATAATATATAATATTTATATTTTAATAAATTATATATTATTTAATATATTTATATTTAATAAATTAAATTATATTTATATATAAAACCAAATTAACCGAACCGATTCAGTTCGATTTATAAATTTTCAATAATTCGGTTTTGAACTAAACCAACCAATTGCACACCTCTAATTCCAACCATCGTTATTTAAATACAATTAGTTTCATTCCAATTGGGTTTTTGAATTACCAATAGAAATTAAACTCTTTCTTTCCAGCTTTATTTATATATTGATTTTAGATAAATATAATTATAATTGATTATTATTTTTATTTTTTCTAAAAAAAGTAATATAGTTATTTTATATTTATAATTATGTCTATTAGATAATAAATTTTTAATATTCATCAAAAATATCTTAAATAACAGTCAAAATAGAAGGGAGAGAGTATTTTGGAAAAAAAAACTATTTCCTATTCTAATTGAGGACACTGGGGAGTTCATTTAATAGGGCTTTTAACTATAATTAATGAGCGATGATGTTGTCCCCTACAGCATTAATTTATTAAATCATATTCCTACGTATAATTACGTATCTATGGTTATAGTCTTAATTACTCTTAATTATCTTATAATCAATTGCCATATTAACATAAATAAATTAGCATAATAATAAATTAAGTTCCTTATACGTAAAGTTTAGTTTCAATAATTGTTGATAATATTGGATAAAGTTGAACCTTTTTCTTGCTTTTTTCGTTTATTTAGATTTTGCAATTATGATATGATACTTTGATTGGCTATTTATATATTTTGTGTTTATATATTAATCACTTGTCTAATTTCCTTTTCTTTCTTTTCTTTTTGAAAATTAATTTTATTATATGTTTCATAAATTTCTTATCTTATACCCAATGGTGGATTTAGGTGGTAGAATGAGGTGGCAACTAAGACGACCAAAAAAAAATTCCTTTTATATAATAATAAAAAAATATAAATATGTAAAATTACATTTCTAAATATTCTATTTATTAGTATTTTAATCAAATTTCAAACATCTCAGCCTAGCTGGAATGTATGGGTATCTCTGAAATTCCTCCAATATTTTATTTAAAAAAAAATCAAATTTCAAGTATCTAATATATTTCTAATTTTTTTTATACTTATTTCAATTTATAATATGATAGTTTTTAATTTATAATTTCAATATTTGTACTGTAATTAATTTTATTTATTATTGTATTCGACTAACTTTTTTTTTAATATTTAATTCCTTTTATATGAAAGGATTTATTTATAAATATTAACGACAAGTGATATTATAACTTTTAAAATATAAGAGCACATCAAGAATTATTATAGTTTTTTTATTTTAACCTTTTTTCTTGTATCAATAAATTATAATTTAGAATTTCATGAATTTTGATAAAAAAAATTTATAAATTTGTCATCCCATCAAAAAATTTATAGATCCGCCACAGTTTATACCTCATAATTATCATAAAAAATAAATCTACTCTTATTCTACAGGAGTTTATATTTAAATTTAAGTTAATTACATTTTATTTAATATATTCATACATTAGTTAAGTTTATTATTGAAAATCTAAGAATTAATAAGTTAATTTTATTTTGATAATAAGACACATTGAATAAAGACATAATCGATAATTAATTAACAAATAATAGTTATATATTTAAAACAAATATAGACCGATTAATTTTTGAAACATATAAAAAATGCAAGTCAACATATCTTTTAGGGACAAAGGGAGTAATTTTCTCAATCCTTTATACTTCACAAAATTTGTCAAATTATTTTCTATATATTCATTTTGAAAATTATAATTTTTGAATTTTTAGTATAATTAAATGCGAGTAATTTTCTTTCCGAATTTACCGTCATGGTAAATGGACAGATCTATATTTTTACAAATTTCATGTATTTAAATTGGATGTTTAAACATTACAAAAATATAAGTATATATACTTAATTATACAAAAAATTATACGTACAGATATTTATAAAAAAAAAAAATTGAAATAGAATGCAAAGGAATAAATTTAGTCAAATAAGCCTAATATGTTTAATTAATTATTGTTTAGATTATCAAGTTGGGACGAGACGAAGGAATTAATTAGAAAATCTTAACATAACTTTAAGAAACATTGAAGTAACTTCATTGACTATGCAAAACTCCCTAAAACTACGTACCTTCCAAGCATTTTCTTGCCTATTAATAAAGTGGAAAATTTTTCAAAATACGAAATTAATTAAGGAAAAATAAATTAATTAATAAATAAGAATAATGAAACGTGTCAATTAAATTTTAGCTCATAATCTTGTAAAAAAAAACTCATAATTTGACATTTTTGCATGTGTGGTTGACTTGGGGAATCACTATCGTATTTCCATGGCTTCGTTTTAATTAATTTAATGCCATATTTCATTAGAATTTGGAAAAATTCGAAATTTCATTTTTTGTATTATCCATATTCTTTTTGAATCCAATTAAGTTATTGCAACTTAATTTGATATAATCCAATTTAGAACAAATTATTTGGTATAATTATTTATTATTTAATCTTTTACATTTTTAAAACGCAAAATATAATATATAGTCTCTATCTAATTTGTGTTCATATAAAAATAATATGATTTAATTAATTACTCGAATTAAAAATGTCACAATTACATTTATGCAAATAGCTTGAACTCATTTGAAACTTCAATTATTTAAACTCAAAATCTTCAATCTTGAAATTAATCCATCTATCAAATTATAGACAAAATTAACTTGTACATATGTTATAAATAATATTTCATTACACTGGATTCATAAATTGAATTAATTATAAACTTTTATATGTGTAATTATACTAATTGACTTTATATAATAATTATAAAGTATACGGCTTCCGTGAAAATAGTGAAATTCCGATGTTACCCCTTGGAAAGGGAATTATATGGCTTCCGTCGCCATTACTCACTAGTCATTTAAGAATCATGACTTTCACACTTTGAAAAGCAAAATTTTCCGTTGTTCAGAAAAAGAAAATAATTTCGTTGGCTAAAGTAACCGACAGAACAGACACTAACTTTGATTGCCAACAAAACTATACATTTTTTTTTTTTTTAGTTTTTAAAATTATTAAATTAAAATATTTTTATTTTTATTTAAAAGAATGATAATTTTCGATTACTTGGTCTATATATATATATATTAATATTAAAAGAAAAAAAAATGAAAAGCAAGAAAAAATAGATGGGAAGAAAAATAAGTAGTACACATAGGGAGAGAATGGAAAAAGGAAAAAAAAAACTAAAAATTAAAATCGAGGGCAGAGAACGAATAAATAATAAATAATTACTAATAAATTTCCACAACATAAAAATCGATTTTGAAACGGAGAATAGTAGCCAAACAGAGTCTTGAAGTGTAATTCCATAAATGCCCCTCTCTCGACATTTCCCAAAAGCGAAAGCACGAGGTTTAAACAGCCAATTCACTTTCTTAGAAAGCCTCGAAGAAGGAAAGCAGCGCTTGTTATCTCCGTCTGCTCTGCTTCCCTCCCCCAAGCAGTTCCAAAAACCTCATAAAACCCCTCCCTTTCCTTCCTTCCCGACTTTCTAGAGAGAGAAAGTAAAAAATTTCATCTCCAGAGAAAGAAAGCACGGAAGAGTTTAGGAAATGGCGACTCAGTTTCCCGACGATTTCAAGTGTCCGATTTCTCTCGAAATAATGTCCGACCCGGTAATCCTCTCTTCGGGTCACACCTTCGACCGCGCCTCTATTCAACGGTGGCTCGACTCCGGCCACCGTACTTGTCCGATTACTAAGCTACCTCTCCCCGAACACCCTCAACTCATCCCCAACCATGCTCTTAGAAGTCTGATTTCCAATTATACCCTCCTCTCCCCTTCAATTTCACAGCCTATCTCATCACCGCCGAAACCAGAGCCTCAAAACCTAATCTCCGCGCTCACTTCTCCTTCTCCTTACAACTCCAAACTCGATTCTCTCTCCCAGCTTACCAGACTCACCAAACTGGACCCTGCCCTCCGCCGCCAGCTGACCGAGTCGGGAGCCGTGTCTGCTGTTCTTAACTGTGTCAACTCTTCCGAGTCAGCTCTCCAGGAGAAAGCCCTCTCTTTATTACTGAATCTCTCCCTTGATGACGATAACAAGGTGGGCCTTGTTGCGGAAGGCGCAATTGGCCGGGTCGTCACCGTTCTCCGGGCTGAATCCCCCGACAGCCGTGCCATAGGATGCACTATCTTGACCAGTTTGGCTGTAGTAGAAGTTAACAAAGCGACAATTGGGGCTTACCCAAATGCAATTGAAGCATTGGTTAGGCTACTAAAATATGGGAAAGGCAGAGAGGTGAAAGAAGCAGCAACGGCTTTGTATGCTATCTGTTCATTTCCGGATAACAGAAGGCGAGCTGTGGAATGCGGGGCGGTGCCCATTTTGGTACGGATATGCGAGATGGGGCTGGAGAGAGCGGTAGAAGTGTTGAGTCTGTTGGTGAAGTGTAAGGAAGGGAGGGAGGAGATGGGAAGGATTGGTGGATGTGTGAGAGTGTTGGTGAAGGTGATTAGGAATGGGAGTGGGAGAGGAGTCCAATGTGGGCTTTTCACTCTGAATACTTTGTGTACTTACAGTGAGGAAATATGTGGGAAAGCCAAGAGAGAAGGGGTTTTAGAGCTGTGTCTGGGGTTGATGGAGGATGAGAATGAGAAGATAATGCAGAATGCTTCAAATTTGGTGCAAACTCTAAGTGGGTGTCGCTTGATGGAGTGATGGAGAGTCGCTGTCTGTTATGGATGAAGGTGAGTTGGGAGGGTGTTGGGGGTTCTGTTCCTTTCTTGAATGGGTTCTCTCCTTTGCTGGATAGCTCTGTGTACAAATGAAAGAAAGAGGATTAGTTTGACGGGGACATGTTTCCCCCTTTTTTTTCCCTTTTTTGAATTCTGTACATTTCAATAAATCAATCTCTGAATTCAAACTGTTGTAGTTCAAAGGTTTCAAATTGGTTCTTCAATTGTAATGTCTCAATCTAGAAAATTTTGTCTTCAAATCAGTTCAAATTTTTTCTTCCATTTTCATCAAAATATCTTATGGCGTTTCAATTGAGTGGTAGAAGAAACGCTATCTGAATCATAAGTTTTATGTGATACGAGAGTTAAAACTATGTCTTTAAGATATCGAAGTTATAAAAATACATAAGGAAAATAGTTTGTTTGCATTAAATACTTAATCTTTTTAAGCTTTCATGAGAGTTTTCACAGCCATCAATTCTTTGTGCGCTCGTGCAGTTTATCTCATTATAGTACTGTCCTTTCTGCCTGCTGAAGAGCAATAATGCATTCCCGTGTTCCTAATTAAACGTAAGTATAATCTTTGTGTTGCCCCCTGAGAGCTCAAAGTTTGCATCGGGTTGGACTCAAGCTTGTTATTGGTTATTTTTACAGTCTGACATTGGAGATACAGTGCTTTGGAATGATCGGAATTTCTTTAAATTCATGGTTGCTGAGTGGATGATTTTAGTAATTTCAGCCGAAATTTTATTCCAGAAGGAAAGAGTTCAGTGAGATGAATTTGTTTGGGCGGATTAGTTTTGTTGCTGCTTAATTAATTATTCTGCTGATTTATCTCGCGCTACTTTTGTGTTGAGTCAATTTCAGCCTACATGAGGCACCTCTGCATTTTTATTAGCTGATTTATAACCATAGCTTGCATACTATTGCAGGTCATCACTTATATTTCGTTTCTAGATGAAAAGTATGAAGTGGTTTTCGTTTTGCACTACACATCTCAATATGCCGACATATTCACTAAATCGGTGCATGTATGGATGAGCTGAGTTCAGGGTTTTGAGATTGATTTTATCATTAGTACAATAATTTTACAATTGTGAAACAAACTAATATTTGTTAATGATTTTATGGACACTATTCATTGCTGAGACTGAGTGTTGAAAGTGACTGCTCGTGCATTTTGTCTTGCAAGTTATTTGCTGCCTTTGAAATTGTGATGAATTGTGTTCTATCATTGATCAAGAGAGGTCATTGTATTGTATTAACTGCAGGCTTAGTTTAAAAGAACAGGTTTTGAGTAAGCTGCATTCTTCCCATCTTCACATGCATGTGAAATCCTACCTGCCATTGTGGCTAGAGCATCTTGTACTGCAGGATTCAGGGAGCTGAACTGAGTTTGAGTCTTGAGTCGCAAGAGTTGCATCGCTGAAGCTCTGTACTCTGAAAGACAGGGCCTTCACGTTGGCAAGCTAAGGCTAAAATGGGAAAGTTCTGATTAACTTGCAGACAAGTATTCAGCATGGTACTGATGGGAGATGCACGTCACGCCTGTTTGTTTATTGACCTGATAATCTTGCAAGATGGTAATATAGTAGTTGGTGGGTGGATTATGTTGGTCCACAGTAGGAGCAGAGGCCTATAACACCAAGGAGCCGCCTTTGTTAGCCAATTTTGACTTGGCCTAACATGATGCAGAATGCCAACTAAAAAGGACTTCTCTCTGTTAAAGTGGGTGAGCAGCTGAACTTTTTTTGGTTTTTGTTATTAATATTATTAATTGCAGATAACTCGAATGTTTCTTCGTACAGGTTGTTCCTATTGAATCAGAATTTATTTTGGAAAATTTTTTTTATATTGATGACATTTATAAATTAATTCAGTTATATTATATAGATCACTATAAATTTAGGTAAAAATTTCACTTTATTTTAGATACAAAATAAGACAAGTTTTAATTTTTAGAGTGTTTGGAATTACCGTTAAAAGTTATAAAAATATATTTTAAAAATTTTTTATTTAGTTTATTGGCTTTTTTAATTTTTTATAAATTATTTTTTACAAATTTATTTTTTAAAAAAAATATTTATTTATCTATTTCTATAAAAAAATCGTTTTTAAAATTAAAAAAAAATTAAAAATATAAAATTCTTTACGAAGAACGTTTACGCAATGCGAAATAGAGCATTTGTGTGTTTAGTAGAATCTGGGCATGCGTGGAATTAAATAACTGATGAAAAGAAATGTCAAGCTGAAGTGAATGTCTACTCAAAGAAATAAAGTTTCCTTCTTTTACTTCATCTCCTCTTTTATTTTATTTTTTTCTCATAAAAGGTTTAATAGATCTAAGCTAGGGATAGCGATAACTATCTTCCGGCATATATTATAAATATATTAAATTTTTATTAATATTGGTAAATAGTATCATATAAATAGGATATTTGATTTCTATTTTGATTTTTACAATCAAATTAAATATTACTAATAGTTTTTATCTAGTATTATTTTGTTAGTGTATAAAGTTTCAAATCAATTTGATTTGATTTGCTTAGTAAACAAATCAGTCAAATATTGAAAGACAGTTTTCGCTCGGAAAGTGCTCGATTCTAGTATTTCAAGTTTCAAGTTAAAAGTTTCAGAAAATTGTCTAGACGGGAAAATATGTTTTCATGACCAGAAAACTCTTGTTCCGATCGGAAAATTTAACTGAGACTAGCCATTAAAGAGCTGTTGGAGAAAATGACAAATTCAAGACTGCCACGTGTAAGGCTCCAACGGATATATGAATTTTCTGACGGAAAAATATGGTTTCCCGACTGGAAAACTGTCTCTGTCAAATAATTTTTAATCAATCAACTTTTAAACATTAGAAATAATTTTGCCACCATATGTAACGGCTAATTAGAAGGTAAATATTATAAATAAGCCTCCAAAAGACCTTAGAACATAAGAGCTTTTATTTTAAGTGTGCCAAAACTCTTACAATTTTATTCCTTAACTTATTTTGTAAAAACGTTGAAGCATTAACCTTAAATACTTGGGTTAAAGTTGTAAGAGTGAGTCTAATGAGAAAACTCTTGTTTGGATTATGTATGAGCCTGTTAAAAATATAAGAAATTGGTTGTTGTGTAAGCCATTAAAACACAAGAGATTTGAGTTCGGTGTGAACCTTGTGAAAATACTTAGTTATGGATGAGTTATGAAAACTCTCTAGTTGTGAGTTAGTTAGGAAATTTTCTTGTATCTCTAGTTGAGATATTACAACTTTCAATTGTGGTTGGAAAGAGTACTAGAATTTGTTAACACCCGAACCTCTATAAATTTTGTATATTTCTTCTGTTGTTTCCTCACTATTCCGCATTTACTTTTGCTCATTGCTCATTCAAAAAAATTCATTACGCTAAAAATTTATATTTGCCACTAATTCAACCCCTCCTTCTTGGTGCACCATATGTCCAACAATTGGTATAAGTGCTTTGGTCTCTCTATTCAAGGCTTAAGTGTGAGAGAAAAGATCAAGATGGTGAAGTGTGAAGTTAGCAATCATTTTTCTATTTTTGATGGTACTAATTTTGCTTAATAGAAGTTTCAAATGAAGCTCTTTATGGATAGTGAGTCCATTGATTTGTGGGACACTATCTACAAGGAGTGGAAGCCACCAACCAAGGAATTAGAATGTGTGGAGGAAGAAATTTCTCGGAATGATTAGTCTAATACTCAAAAGAAGGCAAATGGAAAAAACAAAAGAGCAATGACAATTCTCCATGCTGCCATTTCTCAAGAAGACAGTATCAAAATATTGCATTATAGAAGCGCTCATGACATTTGGAAAATCTTGAAGAATTACTATGAAGGAACTAAATAAGTGAAGTCCAAGAGAATCCAATTGCTCATGTTCGAATATGAGCTTTTCAAGATGAAATCCATTGAGTCTATTATCGACATACCAACCGGCTCCTTGCTATCATCAACAACTTAAGAAAGGTTAGGAAACACCTTAAACTTAATGATATTAACAACAAAATTTTGAGAAATCTTCACATTAAAGAGTACAGGTCAAAAGTTACCACCATCGAGGAAACAAATGAAGTAAGTAAAATGTCCACCGATGTGCTCATTAGCAAACTTCTCACACATGAGATGGATTTATCAAAAGATAAGGAGATAAAGGTTCAAAAGGAGAAGAAAGCTTTAGCTTTCAAAGCTTCAACTTCAAAGTATTATGAAGATGAAGCTCTAGCCAAGAGGAAAGAGTGAAAAAGATGGTGATGAAGAGATTGTCAATGAGAGTTGGGCACATAAACAAGCATTGTTTTATAAGGAAGGCTCATTGAGAACCTTCTAGAGCTAACCCTCATGGACACAAATTTGAATGAATACCAAAAATGATTTGATTCTTTTGTAGGTTGCCCATAAGTGGTTAAATGTACATGTTCAATAAAATGTCTTCTCTCAAGTGATCAAGCCTATTAAACTCAAACTTGGCATAAAGTAAGGGGGAGCTACTTAAAGAAGATATCACAAGAGAATAATTCAATTTATGAAAAAGTACTTCAAGATCATGGAACGGTCTTCATATTGAGAAGCATTCTCTAAACTAAAATATTTATCTTGATGTTTTTGATATGTATTTGTGCAACCAACAATTGGTATCATTTGTTAGTAATTGATAACATTTGTTATTTTCATATGCTTGTTATGTTTTAAGAGTTTTTTATATACTATAACCTTTTGGTATCATATTGTTTGATCTTTTAATTTTCTCTTGTATCTTCTCTCGTTATGCTCTATATGGTTGATCATAAGTTATATTTACTTTTATTCTTTTTGATCTTGACAAAGAGAGAGAAATATTAGAAAACGTAAGCAAAATTTAAGAACATAAAGGGGAGAGATCTTTCGAGAATATTGAGATATAAAAAGTGTGATTTTTTATAATGGAACAAAATAATCAAAATGGATTGTCTTGAAACTTGACATAATTGCTTTTCAATATGTTAATCTATTTTTTGTATACTCAATCTTATTATTTTGCTTAGTTTGATTGTCAAAATAAAAAAGATGAATATTGTTGACCTTAGGGTGATTGATCTCTATTTTGATCTTGACAGTCAAATTAAATGTTACTAATGTATTCATCTAGTGTTGTTTTGATATTGTACAAAGTTTCAAGTCAATTCGATTTGATTTGCTTAGTGAACAAATCAGTCAAATATTGAAGAACAGTTTCCCTATCGAGAAAAGGTTCCCCCTTGGGAAAAAAGTTTTCTTTTTGGGAAGTGCTCGATTTCAGCATTCTAAGTTTCAAGTCAAAAGTTTCAAAAAGTTGTCGCGACAGGAAAACATATTTTTATGACCGGAAAACTCTTGTCATGACTGGACAATTTAACTGATACTAGCCGTTCAAGAAAATAACAAATTCAAGGCTGCTATATGTAAGGCTCCAATGGATATATGAACTTTTTTATCGGAAAACTGTCTCTATCAGACAACTTTTAGTCAATCAACTTTTGAATGTTAGAAATAATTTTAGCACCATATGTAACAGCTAATTGGAAGGTAAACATTATAAATAGATCTCCAAAAAGCTTTAGAACATAAGAACTTTATTTTAAGTATGTCAATATATCCATTAGAACCTTACACGTGGCAGCCTTGAATTTGTTATTTTCTTCAACGGCTAGTATTAGTTAAATTTTTCGACCGAAAAACTGTCTCTGTTAGACAATTTTTAATCAATCAATTTTTGAATGTTAGAAATAATTTTGGCACCATATGTAACGGTTAATTGGAAGGTAAATATTATAAATAAACTCCAAAAGACCTTAGAACATAAGAGCTTTATTTTAAGTGTGCCAAAACTCTTGCAATTTTATTTCTTAACTTATTTTGTAAAAAGGTTGAAGTGTTAACCTTAAACACATGAGTTAAGGTTGTAAGAATAAGCCTAGTGAGAAAACTTTTGTTTGAGTTGTATGTAAGCCTGTTAAAAATATAAGGAATTTATTGTTGTATGAGTCATTAAAACACAAGAGATTTGAGTTCGATATGAGCCTTGTGAAAATACTTAATTGTGAGTAAGTTATGAAAACTTTCTAGTTGTAAATTAGCTAGAAAACTCTCTTGTATCTCTAGTTGAGATAGTAGAAACTCCCAATTGCGGTTTGGGAGAGAACTATGGTTTGTTAACACCCGAACCTCTATAAATCTTGTGTGTCTTTCTTCTTTTACTTCTTTACTATTCTGCATGTACTTTTGCTCGTTGCTCAAATATTAAAAAAAATTCATTAAGCTGAAATTTTTTATTTGCTTCCAATTCAATCCCTTTTTGGTACATCATCTATCCAATAAATTCGAATTTAAAATTTTCTATAATTTTTATAAGTGGAATATCAACCAAGTTACTATTGACATGAAATTTTTAAAAGCCTACTATGTCCAAATGCTTATTCTTTGTATTTTAGTGTTCTTTTTTAACTCTTTATATTTCTTCCTTTAATTGACTTGACTAAGACATTTATCAGGGAATTTATCTCCTACCCAAGAAAGAAAGAGCTAGAGTTTAGGTGAAAATTCTGTGTGCTGGTCGATGTGGCAGTTTCCAGCAAAATAAACATGAGTTTGTTCTCCTTGATTGATTAGGAAAAGTGAATGACTTGACAAATTGCTTCTCTTATATGTGGAAATTAGTGAATCTATGCTAAGATTCTCTAAGTATGGTTAGACAAACCACTAATCCAATTTTCGGTCTGTTTCTTATATTGATTTTGGAATCTTGCTTTAAAACCGATGCCAAGCAGTGATTGCATATTAATATTTTTTTCTTAGAGCAATGCCGGGATTCTAATATTTACCTCTCTATTGGTCCAAGATAAAAAATAAATTTTAAAGGGAGGAAAAACAAAATTTATTTTTAAAGGTTTTTCTCATGACGAGTATTATTAGATGCTTTTAAAGCTAATTATAGTTAGCATTTAAAAAATCTGCCTAGAAATTCAAACTCGATATTTCCAGATAGTTGTTTTTTGTTTTTCAGTACGCAGAAGCAGAAAAGATTCCTCTGGGCCTGACGTGGATTACAACACATTCTAGTCTGGCTCCTGGTTTATTATGGACCAAATATACCCTTCTTTGGGCTTAGCATGTGCTTGTTAACGACGGCTTTTTAAGGTATACCTATGACCTATGGCCTAATTCAGAGGTGAAAATCGATGTATGGTTACTAATTAATTTAAATCCAACTGAATAAATAAAATATTGACATAATAATTTTTTTTTTAATAAAAATCAATTTCGGTTTTGAGCTCTTCTCAGCCTCTGTTTTGGCATTTTAAGACCCCACAATCACGTAGTTTTACTAATTTCGATTTGGTTCAATATTTTTTTTGAACCGAATTAAAAGGCAGCCCAACTTTAACTTTTCCCATTAAATAACATACCATTCAAGCGGCCATGACTGGGGTACTGTTTTTAAGTTAACCAAACAGTGTTGAACTGTGAGTTTCTTGTAAAAAGAGAAGCAGAGTGAGAACTTAGAAACAACTAATACTTACTTTGCAAGTGTTACATACTCCAATTCATTTTATGTCATTTTATCTGCATTAAAATATTAGTATTTTAATATAGATTGAATAATATAAATAAATGAACTAATAAAATATAAATATTTAATACAAATTGAGTAGAAGTTAGTAGAAAAATAGATAAATAAAGTAATATTTTTCTACTTAATATGGTTTTAGTAGCAGTGAAAGCAAAAAAGGAAGAAAAAAAAAATGATAATGGTATGGTCTCAAAGGGCAACCCACCCACCAACCACATAAAAGAGAAGAAAAGCCAATTTAGAGGGGCATGATTGTTTTGTGGAGTAGAAGATTCATTAAAAAAAAAAATTCGAGTTTATATGTTAATGAACTGAAATTAATAATATTTATATCTGATAAAATTTTTAAAAAGTGTAAAATACTTTTACAAAAATTCTAATATAATTGTATATTTAAATACTGAACTCAAAATATTTAATTAAATTAAAAAAATTACATATAAACTCGTCTACCATGTTAGATAGAAAATTCAGCTTTCTAATATCTATATTTAAACGAGACATTTGGTCTCCCTCTGCTGATGGATATGATGGGATGGCCCCATCCTCCCCACCCCCTCGCATTCGTGGTGCACAAGCCATTTTGATGAATTTTCTATTTATCATTTCAGTTTTTCTTTTTCGTACTTTCCTTTTTTTTTTTTTTTCCTACAGTGATAAATTTTTATTTTGATTGTATAATTTAATATATACTGAACTGTTTTGAAAGTTAAATCTCTCTCATATAATAATTTATTGTGAAAATTATTCAATTACACAAAATCACAAAAAGATAAAATGATACAAGATTTATATGGTTCAGGTAATGATATTCACATCTATTAAGACAAATGAATTCGGTACAATCACAAAACCAATAAAAAAAACCCTAAAATTTTAATATTTTTCCAATTTGGATCAAAATTATATAATTCAAAACAAATCAAGTAAGCAAATAAACAAAGACCTTCAATTTTTTTCTTTTTTCGAATTCCACCATAAATTTCTAGATTCGAAAAGGCAAATCAACATATTTAAAGGCAACAAATCAAGACAAAGGAAATATTTTTTTTTTCCTTTAGCAATATAAAGTTTAAGAATATTGAATAATGTAAGAGATTAGTTTTATTTATAGTTACTGAATTTTGCTTTTATTACAGTAAAATTGAAAAGATTTTTTTTGTCCCAAAAGAAATTAGTAAACTATATTTTCGTTTCATTAAAGTCACTACATACCAATTTTTGGTAATACATTAGATTTCTGATGATGTGTCAACTTTCTGGTTATATAAATTAAAAAATTAGTAGAAAATAATTTTAGTTGAAAAAAAAATTTAATATTTAAGTGTAATAAAAATAAAGTTAACCTCTAATGTAAGCCTACATTGAAGAAAGAATGGAGTTTGAGACAAGCTTGAAAAGCACTCATGTCCATGGAAAACAGGACAAATTAGTGATGATTTAGAGAACAAGTAAATTTTCACCCATAATTCTGTCATTTCACAATAATGGTTTAGTGATCACGTTCAACTTAAAAAAGTAGTTAATAGATAAACATTAGTTGAAGTAGGGAGATCCCATAATCATTGTATTTATTGGCAAGCTTATGATTACTACAAATAAGTATTAAATGGAAATAATGAAAATATAGTTTGATAGTATTCTTATGAAAATTGGGGAAGGTTTAGTGTTAAGAGTTTTTTTTTTTTTTTGTTACAATCCATTAATATTTATCAACTATATGTTAAGTATAAAAAAATAATTATCTCGAATTTTTTCATAAAAAAAATAAATGGAATGATATTGAGGGGTGAATTCTTAGTATTAGAAGACAAACATACTTCAAGATAAAGGGTATTAATTTGATATATAATTGATATAATTTATTTATTCTTTAAAAATATCCTCATATTTATTAAAAAATATTAACAAAATATGAGGTTTAAGAGAAATAATTATTATTTATATATAAAATTATTGTATAATTGAATTAATTCATTAAATTTATTTAAAGTTCCAGTTTAAGCAAGAAAAGTCTATTAACTTCGGTCCACGAAAGCAATAAAGTGTAAACATTTAGCATTTTCTTTTGTAAACTTTTTTAATTTCTTTTAAGAAGACTTTGAGCCCTTCACGATAATGGAAAATGTTCCTAATAGAGATTATTGGATGCATTCCTAAACTCAAATTTTATAAAAAAAAAAAAAAAAAAGAAAGGAAAAGGAATTATAATGAGAACGAATAAGAAAGAAAAGTAAACTTAAAGGAAATACTTTGTTTAGAACAATTAACAACTCTCATTAGCATGACCCATGTGGGCTCTTAATATTTTAATGAGAACATTATCTCATATTAATTAAAATTAATTAATTTAACTAATTGAGTTGTTGGTGATTTAGACACCATGATGCTCGCCTTCTTAATTTTCAAAAAATTAACAAACATGTGAAATCATGCCTCCCATTACCTTGAGTCCAAATTCTATGGCTGTATATCTATTAAAAAAATAATAATAAATTGAATCTCATTGTTAATAATTTTTCTATTTGACAGAAAAGAGTGGTAGAGAAAATGACATTAACAATGAAAGAACTGTGTTTATGTTATAGACTGTATTAATAGGTTTATTATATATATATATATATGTGGTTGGATTGTATCAATAGTTCACCTCCTGCTTTTCAACAGTAGTCATTAATTTACTTGTTACACAGTGGGCTTAATTTTATCAGTGCTCAAGTATTGTTTATATAATTTTTTTTTTTATAAAAGTCATATAATTATTATAAGGTTTCGTATAGTTATTTTAGGTGATTTTTTAGCATTTAATAACTAGAAAATCACATTGGCATCTTAATTGGTATCTAAAACATGTCCTGTTACTATACATGTTAAATCAAGTGTCAAATATACTTATAATTCAACATCCACGTCAATACCATAAGTTAAAAATAGTCTCAATTGGAATGTCAGTGTTATATTTGACATGTATAGTGAGATTTTATTTGATCTATACAGAAATATGATATGTTTTAAGTGCCAAACTGAGATGTTAGCGTAATTTTCTGGTTATTAACTACTAAAAAATCGTTAGAAATAACTTTATTGAAAGCATACCATTGTTAGATAACTATCAACACCCAATAGCAGTTTGTCATTTTTTTCAAAAAGCTTATGTGTTATAAGTGAATGAATTACACAAACGGTATTCAAATTATCTAATTTATAATAATTCAGTATCTAAACTATTATTTGTAATAGAAAATCTTTAAACTTTAATTTTGTAACATAAAAATACTTACCATCAAAATTTGTTAAACCATTTAACGTAACGCTGACGTGAACTTTCTACATTATAAAAAAAATTCTACGTGTACAAAATAGATCATACAAAAAATTTTCACCAATTTCATTATTTTTTTATACTTTCACTATTTCTTAAACCAAATATAATCAAATATTTCGTTAAATGGTAAAATTTTTTTATGGAATCCATTTTGTATATGTAGCATTCATATGTGGAAATTTTTTATTAATATGAAAACATCAACATTCCATTAAATGATTTAATTGAGTTATTACGTATTAGATAGTTAGAATATTATAAGTGTAATTTACCCATTACAGGCAAACTTACTTTGTGTAACTTTCACCTTTAGCATGGGTATGCATGTAACCGAGTCAAGTTGATATAATATCATATTTGAGCTCAACTTAACTAAAAAATTTAATATTCAAATTTGATTCAACACAATTAAGATTTTTTAATTATTTAAAATTTGATTCAAAAAATATTTAAACTATTTGAGATCGGTTTGATAAATTTTAAATTAACTAAAAAATTTTAATAAATAATATACTCATCTTAACTCAAAATTTATTCGATTAAACTTTCAAACCTTACGAATTAATACCGTGATACTTGAACTATTTTAACTTGAATTCAATTCAATTAACTTGTGAGTAACTTGATTAGCGTACGCTCTGCACTATGAGTTACTACGAAGTTTACTCAAATGATTAGGGTAAGTCATTAATTAAGGGTTTAGGGTTGTAATAACTATTAATCTTTGCTCTGCAGAGCCATGAGGACCCATGAGCTACGGAGATTATAAATTTATTTATTTATTAAGTATATATATTTTTCAATTAATTAATTATAACGAATGTAAATATATATTTTTCAGTATTGTTTAATTGTTTTCTTTTTTAGGAGAGATAAAATATTAAAAATTATAATATAAATTTATATAATATTATATATATTTTAAAAAATTAAAAAAAATAATAGTCCACTCAGTTGTTTTTGCGACTGATGTTAAGATGAATTTTTTTTTTTTTTTTTTATATGTAGTCTAACTTATGTTTGAAGACATTTATAAATTTTGGAACGAAGCAGTTGTGTAATAATGGGGTCCCTTGAGAAGAAAAATAAATTGGAAAGGCCATCATCCTCTTGGGGTCCTTTCTTCTACACACCACCACATAACTTTCCCACTTTCTCAGACATAATTCATATTGTGTAAAACAATTAAGCCAAGTCAATGATCTGTGACCCTGCAACAAATGATGAGATGCATCAACTCTCTTGGTTGCGTCTAGAAGCTTTTTTTTTTAATCATTTCATTTACCCATTTTTAATACATAAATATATATGAAAACATTACTATTTAGATGATGTAATTTGATATAATATACTAGTATTTTTTTGAAATTTAAAAATTATATGATTTATTTTATATGGTTTGATATAATACAATAGTACTCATGATGTTTAAAAATTATACTCTTTACACTTAAAGTTTTGGCATATTGCATTAGTACGCTTGTAAATTTGATTTAATGTACTAGTATCTCATGAGCAAAAAAAATATTCTTTCTTACTAGTGTATTATGTCAAACAATATAGGATAAATAATATAATTTTTAAACTTTAAGAGATACTAATTTATTATATCAAGCTATATAGAATAAATAGTAAAATTTTCAAATCTCAGAAATATTAATTTTTTTTATAAAAAATATAATTAGAGACCCAAACTCGAAACATTATAGTTATAATTATTAAATCAGTGCTACTATGCAAAAACTTATCAATTGCGCGCACGCGCACATATATTATTAATTATGTATGTATGCAATTTTTATCTGTTAATTTAATCAAATGATAACTCGAAATATTATAGTTATAATTATTAAATTAGTACCACTATGCAAAAATTTGTTAATTGCATATATATATATATATTATTAATTACATATGTATGCAATTTTTATCAGTTAATTTAATCAAATGATAGCTATTAGTTGATAATTTATATTAGATTCATATCTTTGTTCATACACTAATTTAATAACAGTTGATTTATTTATATGGTACTTTATCTATATATGAAATAATATATGGACTTAATTTAAATTGTTAAAGGTGACTAGGGGAAGATAACCGACTTGATTATTAAATACAAATGGTTTAATTAGCATGGTTAATATAATATATAGCTTCAGCAACCCAAAATTTTTAAATTATATATATATATATATATATATTACAAAATAAGTTTCTCTTTTTTTTTTAATGAATAATTATAAATAAGATTCCGTTCATGCATGAAATCATGCTTATCATTGACAAATTTTTTTCTCTGTTAAAGAAGTCTTTCTAAATATATCATCATTCTTAATTAGAAAACCAAACGCAAAATTAATAAATAGTTAATATTTTTATTATGATAATGATAATGGGCATGACATCACTTCAAGCAAATCACAGTTTTAAAATAATTGAAGAAAGCACACTAATTGAGTAATTAGTGACTAATACAAAATTTTAAAAATAATTACAAAAATATAGATGAATTAGTATAAAAATCTTTCAATTTAATAAAAAATCTAGATTTTGAGTTCTAAATTTGAAGTTACTTTAGATATTATTGAAAAAGTATTTTGTCAATTGAGTTTTTATTAAAAAGTCTTGGGTTTAATACCTCCCATAAATAAAAAAAAGAAAATGTTGCCAACCTTCAATATTATATTGAATATGTTTTGAATTAGTCCATTAAAAAAGTGCCATCAACACTTTTTTATAAATGTATTTTTAATAAAAAAAAGTTATATATTTTTTATTTATAAAATATTTTTATAATAAAAATTTATATTTTATAGTAAAAAAAATATATATTATTTTTTATTAAAAATATATGATAAAAATTGTATAAAAAATTGCTAATAACATTTATTATTGGACTAAATCGGAACAGCAAACAAAAAAAAAAAATTAAAATTAACCAACTAAATTCAAGCCAAACCAAGCCAAGTCCACCAACATAAATAAAAAGGCCCTCTTCTCGTTCCCTCTCGCTCATCCTCTCTCAGAGTCGTCTTATTCTTCCAAAACATTTTGGCGAAAACTCATTGGCGCTGAAAGCAAGATACCTCTTTCCATGGCAACAAAAGTCTATGTTGTGTAAGCATTATCATCTTTTATCTTCTTGTTTGGATTATTGCTTTTCTTCCCTCTTTTGGTGCCCTGTTCTTGATTTTTTTCCTCTTGTTGTTTCTTGATGTTTAGCTGCTCATTTCTTAATTTATTTGGTTCGTTTTGCTTTGGTGATTAATGGGTTTGACACTTTTCATTGTTTGGATACTTATTTTTTGGTTTGTTGTTTATTTTCAATCCTAATTTCACTCTTTCTAATCAAGTTTCTTGCATCATGAATTGCTCTCGAAAACTCTGTTTGATAAGATTATACTATTAGGTTGCATATGATCTTGATAATTGTAAATGTTAGAAAAATTTTCTCAGCGTGTTTATTGGTAAAGGAATGGATTATTTTCCTCCAGTCTTGGCAAGATAAGAATAATAGATGAAGCCCAAGTTAATAAAATCTTTTAATGTCTTGTAGTCCACACAATCATTCTGGATTTATTTTGATTTGATTGCAATATGGGCTGACCAGGTATGCGCTTGATCTTGATCTTGACAATGCATTCACAATCCTTCTGGATTTATTTAGATGCTGTGCCTTCTGTGTGCAAGAACTAAGGGCACAGGATTTCCGTATTGTTATTCCTTTAGGTTTTATATTCAATTAGTAAACTGAGAAGGAAAAGAAACTACGTAGCGATTGGGCAATGAACAAGATATGTATGATTACCTATCCAGAAGGTTTGAAATTACATCAACATGACAATATCAAATAAAACTTGTGGCCTAAATATGTTTTTATTTTCTTTTTAAATTTTTCCCCTTTCCTTTTGGAGGGGGTCCTTATTTTTTGTTCTCTTCCGGACTTTATATGTGCAATGCTAGTGTGAAATTCATGTTTTTCAATGTTTGCCACTCATAGCAATGCATGGCAATAATTCAAGCATATCTAACTCGTGAAGGTTTCTGTTAGAGTAAACGTAGCAAGTGAATTAAACTATGAAATTGACAAAACTTGTGGGTATTATGCTCATAATTTGGTATTAACTGAGGAAAAAGTGATTGTGAAACTGGACCTACCTTTGAAATTATCACTGAGAGAGAAATTAACACTAACTCCATCCTTTTAGAGCATGTGGTCCCATCACTCATCATTGTTGAACCTAGTTCATGCCATGTATATATGCATAAAAAACATCACGAATGGATATCCTTTTCATGGCCTGCAACACAAGGATCCGTATCTACTTGCTATCCTTTTCCACTTACACCCCAAAAAAAAAAAAGAACTGTTGTATTGAATGACATTACATGCTTTCAAAGCAAAAATTTTGTGTTCTTGTGTCTCTTGCCCTTTGATATTGATGCATTCCTATCATGTATATTGATTAGTTTATGATCATGTCATCCTAATATGGCATCAGGTATTTAAAAATTATTTCCTTTGTTAACATCCTGAAAACAGAACTATTTAAAAAAATTCTACAAAACATTATGCAACTAGAAAATGCAGTTTACATCACCCCCTGAATGATCTATATCTTATGTTCATATTTATAAGTAGACTAGAATCAAATTGGTAATAGGAAATTATTGATGTGTTTGCAGTTACTATTCTATGTATGGACATGTTGCAAAGCTAGCTGAAGAGATAAAGAAAGGAGCTGCATCTGTGGAAGGAGTGGAAGTGAAACTGTGGCAGGTTGGTAATTTGTTTGTAATCTTGGCTTTTTTGATGTTGGTTTGAGATGCTTGTTTGTCTTGTCATTAAATTGTCTGTTGGCATGGTGTCAACTTAGGATCATTTCAGTTGAATGGAGTCATCGCTCTTTTGCTTATGCCTAGGAATGTTATCAACTTATGCGATTGCCTGCTTTTTATTTTAAATTTGACTCTGTTGCTTTCTTGCGCTGAACAAGATGTCTGTCAGGTTTTCCAAAAATAGATTTTCCTTTTTTTTGAAAGCGTACATTGTTAGGTTTATTCAGGACTACTGAAACTTGTTGAGACCCTATCTTAGTTGTTTCATCTAACAACCCTTTGAGAATATTTGACACATTATGTTACTTGAAAATTATTGATTTTTTCTCTTACATGGAACTGGAGTTGCGCGATTGAATATGTGCGGTATTATTGACAGGTACCTGAAACACTGCCGGAAGAGGTTCTTGGGAAGATGGGTGCGCCACCAAAAAGCGATGTACCTATCATTACACCCACTGAACTTGCTGAGGCGGATGGTGTTCTCTTTGGTTTCCCTACTAGATTTGGAATGATGGCTGCACAATTTAAAGCATTTATGGATGCTACTGGAGGCTTATGGAGAACACAAGCACTCGCAGGCAAGCCTGCAGGAATTTTTTACAGCACTGGCTCTCAGGGAGGCGGTCAGGAGACCACACCGTAAGTTTTTCTTCCCCATGTGTCCCATCTTTTATGTTCTATTTTAGTTTGCCAGTGGAACGAGAAGACAAAAATTGTAAATTTACTTAGATACCGTGCTTAAGCACTTTCATTTTTCTTTTTCATAAAAAAACAACATGCAGCTTGACTGCCATCACACAGCTTGTTCACCATGGAATGGTCTTTGTGCCCATTGGCTACACATTTGGAGCCGGCATGTTTGAGATGGAGAAGGTGAAGGGTGGTAGCCCTTATGGTGCTGGAACCTATGCCGGGGATGGCTCCAGACAGCCCTCTGAGCTAGAGCTTGAGCAAGCTTTTCATCAGGGGAAATACTTTGCTGGCATTGCAAAGAAATTCAAGGAAACTGCTTGATTTTCTTTCTCAACCAGCTCATATTGTTCTTGCTACCATACATACCCATAATTCTATTCCATTCCTGCAAAGATTTCAGTTTCTATTATCATTTAAATAATAATAATAATAATAGTGCCTTTCAGATTAATTTGTTGCCATGAGCTTGTAGCTTCTCGCAAATCAGAATATTTAGTAGGGGCGATGATGGATTGGATTGAGTGTTTGGTTCGTGAAAACCATCAGTTTTTTAGAATGAAAAACCCTAAACTGTCAGTTTTTGAAACCAATTTATTCTATTAACCTGATTTTTCATATTGGTTTCAGTTCGGTTTTACTTTTAGCAACCATAACAGAAACCGGGCAGATTCATGCATAAGATATATAAAACCAGAATTATCTGTGGGCTCGGTGATCCAATTAGATCTTATCCTAGTCATGGGCTGAAATTTATGTATATCATATCATATCTCTTGAAGCTTTTTTTTTTTTGTTTTTTGGGTACAAATCTCTTAGAGCTATTTTAGTTATGGATATGGTCAGTGACTCAGTGTACTATCCAGTATTACTTGTCATCTACTTTTTGCTGTTATTTAGGTTTTTTGGGATCACTCTCCTAGAGGACTTCCAACTGGATTCTCGAAGGCAAATCAATTATTTGTTCAGACAAATTGTGTGCCAAAATATGGATGTTGTCTCTTGGATTTTTCAAAGACAGCTAATTTTTGTTACCAAGTAATTGGCTTCTAGTTCCTTTTAATTTTTGTTTGGAGGGGAGTGGGGGGACTTGCAAGGAAAGCAAAAGTTGAAGCAGATACGCATCATGTTCACCAATATTGGTGGAAGATTAATGTTTTCATTGTGAGTATAAAAAGATAAACAGCCCGATATAGTACTGGCTGTGAGAGCAGCTGCTGATGAGGAGCATATATATATGACAACGGCAGTACTGGCTGTGAGAGCAGCTGCTGAAGCGGAGCACAAGCCTATGACAGTTGCTATTAACGATCAATACGGGCTTGTGGCAGCAGCCTCTGGCTAGCAGCACAGGCCCGAGGCAGGCTGGCCATGCACAGCTGTAGATAGTGTAACAAGTATATTTAATCACAATATTTTAGAATCGATAGTACAGTGAACTGAATTTCTTCGCTTTAGATAAAATTATCACATATTATTGACTAGAAATTCACTTTCTTCTTCCTCGGAATTTTTTTTCTAAATTTTATATTGGTGCTACCTTTTAAAAAGTGAGAAACAACAACATACTTCTTTTCCCATTAAATCATAGTGACTTTTCCCATTAAATCATAGTGAGTTTTGGATTAATTGGAATTCTTTTTAATAGAAGAGAATATATGGTTTTAAAAAAATGGTAACAATGAAAGGTCAAAAGAGATTGACAACACAAGGACACAAAAGTATACAGAAAGTTAATCACATGGTGGCCATATATTTATCTAAAGAGGAATGTTTTTATTTTCAGGACAATTTCCAATACTCATTTTCTGATTAGTTGGTACATGAAGCTTAAATTTTATTTTTCTTATTTTTCATTTTTTTTCTCCTGACTAACCAATCAGGAGCGTTCATTGGAGAGCGTTCATTGGAGAGTGTCCTCAAAAGGAAAATATTCTTAACACAACTCTTACTTATATAAATATATGAAAGAACCTATTTTTAGGTACTTACAATAATCTTTTTGAGTGCCTTAAGCTACATAATTTGGTTTGTCAATGGCTTACAAGATCAGATTCAAAGGTGCAAAAAAGAAGAAACCCTTTTGAGCATAAGGGAAAACTTGTAGCATAAGACAACTATTTAGTTTTGTCATTGATTAGCCAAAACAAGAAAAAGAAAGTACACTATCAAAGTAAAGCTTGTAAATGAGAGTCACACATTACTTTATTAAAATCACAATGATGCATATATGCTTTTCCTTTTTAGTATTCCTTTTCTTTATATTGTTAATTGAAGTATATATATATATCTTAGTTCTTATTTATCTCAGGGAAAATAATAATTATTAAAAATTAAGTTCTCCATTGAGTACTGATCCTGATGCTTGAAAGCTAGCTATGGTGTAATACCCACCAGCAGATCCATTTGAAAGACACATAAAGATGATAAAACAAAGGGATACCAATCATCAAGATATTAGCTATTAAAGTGTTTTTATATGATTAGTCACTTGTCATAGGGATTCTTCATTATTAAGCTTTATTTTAAATATTTTGCAAACTTGATTGAATTCTTCAGTTTGGTTCCCTTATATATATTAAAGAATTAAAGAAAAGAACTATTCCTTCATGAATTTTATTTATCTAGGCCTGCTTTATATATTCATTAGTGGATTGAACTAATAATTATTGGCGAGAAGGAGATTGTTGATGGATTTGTTCTGTTGCAAATCCGTCGCTAAATGTTATATTGAAAAAAATAAATAAATTTTCTTTCACAAAAAAAATTGGATCTACTCATCTGCAAGCTATATATGCAATCCATGAGCTTGAAACTTGCAAAGGCAACAATGAGCAAAAGTACTTTTGCATTCCACCTTTTGTCAAAGTATATAAATTTACATCTTTTTTCATCAAAGCATAAAGAAGCAATTTTGTGGTTTGAAAAAACCCCAAAGCCGAAAGAGCAGCTGCTAGGGATATCTGATAAAAGCAGTGTTTAGTTTTGAAATTCTGAAACAAAATCTAATAGGTTTCAGTGAAGTTAAATCCCATTAAAGGGGTAATTGAGATTGATATTGATTATTCCAAAAATAGATTTTGAATTTTTTTATTTAACTGATTTTTTTTAAATTTTTTATAAACTATTTTTTCCAAATATGCTTTGAAAAAAAATATTCATTTATTTATTTTTACCAAAAACAGTTTTTAAAATTAAAAAAAAATAAAAATGCATTATTTTTTTCGAAAAGTATTTTTTCTAAATTCAATGCTAAACGAGCCCTAGCTGTACAAACACTTCAACTTTAGTTTCTTTTTTTTTTTCTTAGACAAAATAAAGACCATTGTTTAAATTTGCAATTCCCTAATTCCAAGATTTTAATTATTAGCATTACTAAACTAAAAAAAAGACTAAAAAAAAGAAAAGTAAATCCACTGCTAATAAATTTTAACTACTTAATAATACTAGTATGATGATCTGAAATTTCGAATTTCAATCTCCGTTGAAGCCCTCGTACAAAAATAAAAACAAAAAGTTAATCCACTTTTCTTTCTTTTTTTTTTTTTTCAATAGATAATATATATTCAATCTTTCCTAGTTCCCACCCACAAAAAAAGGGAAAGTTAAGTAAGATGCTTTTTTTTCCCCTATTTTTGAATTGCGCAGTTTTTTTTTTCCCCTAGAGTCTCGATCTTGAAATTTTAAATGAGCTATTGTTGTTGGAACACTATGTCCTGGGTTTTTTTTTTTTTTTTCCTTTTACTACAATGGTTATCATTTTTTTCCTTTGCAGAAAGAACAAAATAATAATAAGAGGTTACACGTATAGCTTTAAAATCATTGTATCATCAATTTTTAATATAAGCTATTGGTAATCAATAAATGAAATTAAAAATTAATAATCCAATTGTTTTAAAACACTTTATCGTTAAATAAATAACAAGTTCAAAGACATGTAAGGTATTTATGGCCGCACCAGCACGAGCAGCATGCATATTTTTGGGGGGTAAACTTACATATGCTCAATTAACTATCTTCCTCTCCTGTGTTTAAACCGAAGTTCTCAACGGCATAAATCTACACCAAACACAAATGATTGAGTTTAAATGATCATGTAAGTGGGTATGCATAGCAGCAATTAAGGATCTATGAGATTATAAATAAAAGGAAAGATTCCTTCCTAAAGCGACCCTCAAAAATGTAATTTAGTTTTCCTAGATTAATTTTGAGCCATGTATATAAAGAGGGGAAAAGAAAAGGAAAAAGGTTTGTGTACTCAAAACCATCAATATATAGCCATTGTACACATATAAAATACATAGCTATCCAATAATATGCTTGAAGTTAATTTCATCTATGATCATTGAATTTTATATTTATATTAGTAAAATTATAAATTTTTTTTGTCTCAAAAAAATTATTAAATTATATTTTTATTTCACTAAAGTGAAAGTCACTCTATGCTATTTTCCGGTACACATCAGCTGTAACATTAAATTGCCGGTGACACGTCAACTGCCCATTAACTTTTCGATAACTTAAATTGAAATAAAAAATAATTTTAATAAAATAAAAATATAATTAAGTGACCTTTTTGTGATGCAAATTTTTTTTTGTAATTTTATTGTAGCAAGAGTAAAAGATGAAATTAACTTCTCAAGTTCCAAAGAACTCAAGACCTCCAATTAAGGTAAAGAGACTCTTAATTACCCTTTATTTTACTTTGGAGGTAATTTATTTTATTTATATGATAATTTTATATTGTTCGGTCTCACAAATTTTTTTGAATATAGATAAGAATTTTTTGAGAGAGATTAGATTATATAACAAAATGAATGGAAACCCTGAAAGCAGGAAAAGTGGGCCGCTCTCTGACTTCCACTTGCACATTCCAAACATGTAAACAAATGAAAACAGTTAGAATAACAATCAAATGAGCTCCACTCACTTCTGTTTTTAAATTTGAATAAAAATCTTATTGAGTTCAATAAACAATCTCTTTGATTATTTTCTTTTTCTTTTTCCTGTTTCTTTTCTTTAACAAGCGTATAGTAATAAAAGGCGGTTTGCTAGCTCTCTATACAATTCAACAAATACAATAAATTCTCAAATATTAATAAAAATTGCTTATAAAAAAAAAATCAATACAATAGATATTAGATTAAAAAATATTGCAACAGGAACAAAAGGCTTTCTTATTTTCCGCATCTGCTAAATTCAGCTCTTCATTAACAACAGATTATCTCTAAATCAATGTTAATATTTGGCTAAATTTAGCACTTGTTCCTGTGCTTGATTAACCCACATTTTAATTACCTAGAAACAGTTAATTAATTAACACTTAATTAGGGTTATTGCAAATACAAAACCTATGATATAAATATATCTTCAAGAATCTCTAATCATTTGCTAGCCTACATCATTCTGCTTGTAGCTCCCAGCATTGCTTCTCCATCTTCGAAGGGTCACTTCCCCATTTTCCCCCCTCTTTTTCTTTGTTTGCTTTAGCTTTTCGCTCCAGACTGCTACAGCTACCACAACAATTCAGCTCCTGATAATCTTCTTTTTGTATTGAAGTTTTCATCAAGTCAATTCCCGTTGGTTTGAAATTAACTCTTTTAGCTTAATTTTTATTTTTATTTTCCTTTAAATCCTCTTTCTACCTGAAAGTACCGCCACATGTTGGCGTCCAGAAATCAGCCGTGGTCTCATTAGCTACAGGAAATGTGCTTGAGATGGGCACAAGACATAATCCTCGGCTCTTTAGATCCTGTTTTGACACTTCTGGTTCCTTCAATTTATCAGCAGCCAATATATTATAATTAATAAATGTATCAAATTCCACACAAAGAATTGATTTTTAAGCCATATATCATCAATTACCCAAAACAAAAAAAAAAACAATATATATATATATATAGTTCAGTACCTGTTGTTGAACAATGGGATTGCCATTTTTTATATATGGAGTCCTTAAAACCTGCAAACATTGGCCAAATCAAGACATGTATATCAAAATGATAGCTTATCATTATAATTTAAAGGTCTAATTTTTCCTTAATCTGAATTGGTCTTGTAAGAGGAGGATAATTATTGTTACATACATTGACTTGGTCGTGAAGGAATTTGATGTATTCGATGGCTTCATGGAGAACAGATGCGGTATCAGTCTGATAGAGACAGACACTATTAGATCAAAATTTGAAGTAAAGTTCGAAACTTTGGATTAAAAACAGCTAATTAGCAAAAGATTTATACAGTCGTTGTACTATTTGCAAAAAAATGGAGACGCATAAAAATCCAAAGACTCACCTTTCCAAAAGGTGAAACCAATTGCTGAAGGGCAGTTATTCGGTCCCCCAGCTTCTCTTTTCGGACCTGATAACAAGGGTATCATTCACTCGTTTTTTTGATAAATTAAAAGAAAAAAAAAAAAGCACAAGAAAACAAAATTTGATTAAAAAGTTCAAAATTCCCACTAGTCAAAAGCTAGATCCATAATCTGTACCTTGAAAGTTGGTAATGGCGATGGTGTTTCAATACGAGGCCTTTTGAATGGTGGTTCACTTCCTTTCTTAACCACTTGATCAGATCTCGAGTCTCGAATTTGATCATTGTTAAGCTGAAAATATAAGTACCCATTAAAGGATTTAGTTCGAAAACATTTATCATTAGAGATTAAACTGATGAACAATGACTCCGTAATCATCATCATCTTTACCTTTGGGGTGAGACTGGGGCAACCGGGTTTCTCTTCAAAAGCCTGAAGAAGAAACTGGGGCTGAGAAGGTAAAAAATCAGCTCTAACATCGTTTATCGCAGTGGCTGAGGCATTCCAAAAGGGTGTATTGTTAGAGAAGTGCAATGAGGGTTTTAGAAAGGGAGAAAGTTTAGGCCAAGAAGGTGGTAATTCATTCAAGATGGTGCCATAGTTTTGTGGGGATGAGTAGTTGATGGTTCGATCGTTAAAAAGAGATTGCTGTGGTTGAGGATCAGGCTCAAATAAGCTTTGTATCAATGCTGTTGATGATGGGTAACAACTCCCTGAGCTGTTTAAAGGGTTTAGCCTTTGCTGCTCTAAAGTGAAATCTTGATTTATTGCTGCTTTATATATATACCCATTAATGGAGGAATCTTCTCCTGTACTAGGAAAGCTCTTTGGACTCCAATCTTTTTGGATTTGAGATGAGTTTAGTGCTGATGAATTCATATCTTCTTGCAACATAGAATTGTAACTTTCACCTCTTCCATTTCCACGGCTATACCCCCACCCAAAAAAAATAAAAAAGTTAATGATAGATCATATTGACTCACTTTTACATACAAAGACTAAAAGCTAAGTTATTGTCTGTCCTTCTAACTTGTAGTTGAAGCTTTGAACTTTTTTTTTTTTTTTTTTCATAAGCAAGAAGCTTTGAACATAAGGTTTATAAGAAGAAAGAAAACATTAATTATATATCCTCCATATATAGAGCTTAATCTTGAATACTAAAACTTACAGTAAAGTTTGGGACCATTCTGAGGAAGATGATGAAGAAGAAGATGAAATCCCAAAACCCATCATTTGCAAAGTGGAATCCATCAAAATACTGCTTCCATCAGAATCATCCTGTTGAGGCTTTTGTGAATCTTGAAAAACAATAGAGCCATCATGAGAGACTGAATTATTATTATTATTAATGCTAATACTAACAGAATCTTGAAGCTTGAAAGATCTTGGCTTCAAGTCCACTACATCTGTAACTAGCCATGACCCGTAAGTCCCCATATCAGTAGAACTGCAGCCTGATGAACCACCCATCAAGACATGACTCTTCGACATGTTCCACCAGTTTTCGCTGTAAATCCCGGTTTGAAACTCCTCCGCCATGGCCAAGACTTTGGTGCTACTCTTTTGTTTCTGTTCACTTTCTTTCTTGTTCTCAACTTCAAACTCTCTCTCTATATATAAATTTATAAAAACTATATTAATATGGTTATGTGAGGGTGTAATTTATATATGAAACGGTTGTAAAGTATGTACAAGAGAAATTACCAGAAACTTATTAGTTGACAAATCAAAGAGTATGATTGGACAAATGAGAAGAGGCATTTTGAATCGAATTCTACTTTTTTTTTTTCCTTTACTTTAAGTCTTTGAATAAATTATTTTTGTTCTCCTTCTTTTATCAAATTTTCTTTTATTAGATTTTTCTTTGGGAAATTCTTGTTCCTTATAAGTAAAGGGATATATATATATATATATATATATATATATATATATATATATATATATATATATATATATTATAATGTGTGATGATGAAATAGGTTTTGATCAAAGATGCCATCTTTATTAAATATATTAAATTTTGTAGTATAAGTTAATCAAATGGCTCATATTCTTCCTTCATTATTAAATTAAAAGGCTTATATTTAGGACCGTAAGAGACTTCATGGTCCCAACTGTATGATAACCAGTAGAGGGCTGGGAGTGAGTTGAGTTTCTGTACGTACAACTCTTGGAGCGTGAGTCACTAATGAAGAACGAAAGAAAATCCAAGCTATTTTAAAAATTTTTATACACTCTGAATTAATCGAATTATTTTCAAATAGCAGACAAGAAGAAAAATAAAAGAAAATTTTGTTTGCTCTCGAGTGAATGCGATTCTACTGCTGACTTGAATAATTTATATGGAATAAATTATATAGAATAATAATATAGTACTATATATGATTAAGCAATACATCGAGAAGTTGGGCGAGTGTTTGCATATCACTAATTACTCCATTAGAGCATGCGGTAAACTTGTCACATTAAATACGATATGTTTATTTTTAAATTGTTTTTAATTTGAATTCCAAATCAATGTTTCACTAATTTTAGCACATTGCAGTCGAAGTTGAAATTAATAATGTTTCAGTTTATTTGCGAGGTATGATAATTAATCAAGAACGAATTATTGCGCGGTAAAGAACAAAAATAAGGGAAATTCTTATATATACGAGTCTACTACGTCATTCGTATACTAATCCAATTATATAATAATACGAATTTAATTATTTTATTTTTATTGATTTGATGATGAAAATAAAATAGTTAAATTCATATCATTGTCTAATTGAATTGGTCTACTAGATCCGATTTATTTAAAAATTTCTCCACAAATAAATACCTCTTCTCTTTCCAGCAATTCGTAGTGTAATCATTCTTAGATTGGGTTATTGGCTTCCCTAATTTTTAAAAGATTTCTTATCTAATAAAACAAACAAAAAGTTTTCCTTTTTACTATATATAATAAATTTTAGTTTAATAGTACTTAATTAATAATAAAGTTGTGAGGTCTTAGTTGGAATTTCTAGTAGAACCCTTTATATATATAAAAAAAAAAATTTCTTTTACTCTAAAATCGTGAGAAAAATTAAAGAACAAAGTTGATAAAAGATTATGGTTAAGTGCATATATATCTAATTCAGTGGCGCAGTTGACCAAAACTGGTTAATACACCTAATTTGTATAATGCAATGAGATCAGCCAATTCTAATATTTTGACAAAGTTCAATAGTCCATCATTTGAGCAAATTTTATACTTGTATAGAATATAATTCCATATATTTATTTATCAACAAAATAATAAATTAATGTATTAATTTAATTATACATAAAAGGTTTTGTTAGGCTGTAAACTAATCTGAAATCACGCCGAATATATCTTTCAATTAAGAGAGTAAATTGTTTTTTTCTAAATTTTAAAGATGGATTAATTTGGATGTAGAATTTGTTGACTTACCCCAAATCTTGTTAAGACAGCTCATCACCAGTTGACTTTGACAAAATGTGAAGAATGAAACAGGTAAGTTAGGTCAGATGCATGAGGTTTTTCTATTTTTATTTTTTTAATTTGAATTTCAACACTGTAATTAAACTCACTTGAAATTGAAGCTAGCTTGATGGTCTTCCTGAGTCATAATCTGCGACTAATTAGATTCAACTCAAAGATTTTAGTCAGAATTCCACGTGTGAAATATAATCTAAGAGTAATTGTATTTTCGTATAAAGAGAAATGCTAAGGATAATTAATTTTATTTTTAAGACATTTTTTAATCCTTTTTTTTTTATTAATTGGTAAAGAAAGAAAAAAAATCAAAATTAGAAGAAAAAATAAAATTTATTTTTAAAAATTTATTTTCCCTTACCAATTACTGGAAAATGTTTGAAAAAAGAGAGAGTCTTCTTATAATTTTTTCTACATATTAATTAATTCATATAATACTATAATTAAACCGTGTAGGCAAAAACAAAGACTAAATAAGATGAGTGTGAAGTATGCGATAGACTGATAGTAGTAGTTGGTTCTAGATGGAGTCAACGTAGGACCCACGCGGCATGCGCGCGTGCGACTGCACCTGGGGCCTCTTATTCACCGCCATCACCATGAGTCAAAGCCCCACTCTGACTAATTTAGTAATTTCCTCTTCTTTTACTATTAAAAATTCCATCATCTTTACTCAGCTTAGGGCGTTTGGTATTGTATTTCTGGAAAATATTTTTTTGAAGAAATTTTGTATTTTTAATTTATTTTAAATTTTAAAAATTAATTTTGGTATAAGTATTTAAATAGATTTTTTTAAAATTAAATTTGAAAAAAACAGTTTATAAAAAATTAAAAAAATCAGTTAATTAAATAAAAAAATTCAAAACATATTACTCAAACACATCATTTCTCTCCTAATTTTCAAAAAATTTGCAGCTGCAGAATTCCATTGATATATTTATTTAAGAGAAAATTAATATTTAACCTCTGTAATTTGATATAATACACGAGTATATATGTGAGTTTTGAAAAATATACGATTTATCTTATATAGTTTGACATAATATACGAATATCACTAAAGTTTGAAAAATATACTATTTACCTTCTGAAGTTTTGATATATTGTACTAGTACCTCTACAGATTTGATTTATTGGACTAATACTCCTCTGAGCCTCTGAGCAAAATATAATATTCTTTTTTACTAGTGTATTATATTATTTTTCAAACCTTAAAGAGTACTAGTGTATTATGTCAAACTGCATGGGGCAATTTTTATATTTTTCAAATGTTAGAGAGATACTAGTGTATTATATCAAATTACAGAAAATAAATAGTAATTTTTCTTTTATCTAATCAAATTAAGTACTCCTTTCTTTCTATATTAATTGTTGCTTTTTATTAGTTTTAAATTTAAAAAAATAAATTGCAAAAATTATGGCCATGTTTAAAATTGGGACTAGAAAAAACACTTTTTGGAAAAAATTTTATATTTTTAACTTTTTTGAGTTTTGAAAACTGTTTTTAGTAGAAATAGATAAATAAATGATTTTTCCAAATGTAGGTTTGAAAAAAATAATGTATAAATAATTAAAAAAAAAATCAGTCAATTAAATTAAAAAAATTCAGAATATGCTTTTAGATTTTCAACAGTAATTTCAAATATCTCTAAGTTACCTTTGGTTTGGAAAAACTTAAAATATTGAATTCAACATAATATTAGTAACTTTGAAATGATGAATATAAAGACAAACTTAGAAAAAATATCGAGTTTTCATTGATAATATAAAAGCGACGGATAAATAGAATTTGAAATTTTTTTAAAAAGAGAAAGTTATTATAAAATGGAATGAGAATAAAAAATCCGGTATTTCCGCAATAATAAAATAAGGACTAAATTGCTTCTCCCAAAGAAGGAAAAAAAAATTAGGTGGTTGTAAAATTAGAGAAATATTTATAAATGGTGAAATAAAGAGAGTGAGCAATTGAAAACAAAGGTGAGGCTCTAAATTACAATAAGAGGGTGAGATAATAGTCTCTAAAATATAGATTTTCAATTAGCAGCGGTTTAGCATTTTAAACATTTATCAAAAACTTGCTAAATACTTTTTTAAATTATTGTATATTAAAGAAAAAAATATCAGCTATCTTAAATAGTTGAATTAAACAATTAAAAAAAATTATTGATGCTTGTTGATGCCCACATCTATTCCCTCTTGGATTTTCTTCTTAGGAAATGTTCTTTTTTTTTTTTCATCCCAATTAATTTGTACCCTTAGTTTATATATATACATACCAACACTCTTTCAAGTAATTCATTAATTATAAATGCATCCAAATTCCAAATCACTTTAATTTCCCTCAAAACAATTCTCTTATTCACTTTGCCTTCGGCTTTAGAGGCTGGTGGATAGGTGTGGGTGGATCCAAGCATTGCATTTTCCCTTGAAGTTTAATTTAAAAAAAAAAATTTGCAATTTTCAATCCACAAGTAGACTCTAAAATAATTTAAAATTTTTTATGCCATTTCGAATCCATTCAAATTGTTTTAAAATTTTAAATATAATTTTTAGATAAATTTAGATCCGATACAAAAATTATTAACTCTAATTTTCGACTTTAGTCTTTATTTTCTTCATTAATTGGTTATATATATCAGTAGATTGGAGATAAAATTAACAAATTAGATCTATTAATAAATATTTCTGTTCTAAATTATTATAAATGTATCAAAAATTTAGATTTTGTTATAAAATAGAGAATAAGAAAGTTAAGAATAAAGAAAGAGTTGAAGAAGGAACAAGTTAATTTTTTATTGATTGTAACACCTATTTATAGGTGTAGAAATATTACAAAAATAGAGTTATATTTGCATAAAGAATTTATTTATAAAGATAATGATAGACATCCAATATAATTCAACTACTCCAATATTATCATAACGCTCCCTTTGAATGTCTATTACATAGAATATATCTCGTTAAAATTTTATTAAGAAAAACCTTAGTTGAGGAAAAAGAGTACATTATTCATGTAGAAATCTGCGCCATAATACTACCTCACTAAAAACCTTATCAGGAAAACTCAATGGAACAAAATCTAGGCTAAAAGAAAAGGAATATAGTGCATTAAAAAAAATATCCACCTCATAAAAATATAAACTTCTAACAAAGACCTATTAGTCGGCGCATACCAATTTTATTTATCAACTTACTTAATACATTATATTAAGTGCTTTTGTAAATAAATCTGTCAAATTATCAATTGATTGAATTTAATAAATATCTAAAACTCATTGCTTTTGAAGGTTATGTGTAAAAAGAAACTTTGGCAAAATATGCTTAGTTTTATTTCCTGTAATGTATCATCATTTGAGTTGCTCAATACAAGCAGTATTATCTTCATATAATACTGTTGGACTTTCCTTATCAAATGCGATATCACATATTTCTTTAATATGTTGGATCATAAATTTCAATTATGTGCATTCTCTACAAGCCTCATAAATTACCAATATTTCAGTATAATCAGATGATGTGACAGCTAGAGTTTGTTTAGTAAAACATCAAGATATAGCAGTGTCATCATATGTAAACAAGTAACTTGTTTGTAATCGAGTTTTATCTGGATCAGACAAATAACCAACATCAGCCTATTCAATTAATTCAGACTTCGAGTCTTGTGAATAAACTTAATTTGTATCTGATGTACCATGTAAATAATGGAATACTTGTTTCACATCATTTCAATATTGCTAGACCATTTTGAGTATGAATATGAGATATATGATATTCAATAATTATTCCAATTGACATGCAATAATCTTGTAAATTTACCAATATTTTCTAGATAAATTGTCTTAATAGCATATTTTAGAAATTGTGCTCTTTAATCAAATTAATTGAGCAAATATTTTCACAAACTTCTGGTTGTAAGTTAATAATAAGTACAAATGCGACCATCTTGTAGATGCATCTATCAATACCATAAAATATTTATATGGTCCACATAGTGGATGAATGGACCCACATTTTTTTTTTTTTTTGTAGAAATGCATTAACTTATCCATTTCTTTTGCTAATAAATTTCAAATCAATTTGCTTCGAGAACAAACAGTACATAAGAATTTATTGATTGAAAAATCTTCTAGCTGTTTGAATTCTCAATTATTTTACACATCATTGTTAATATGGAATGATCCAACCGATCATGTCAAATAATGAAAATATTTTGATAAATGTACTTCTTGTCCATTTTTGTATTAACTTCTAGTTCATTTTTATATTTTGATAAATAAATTTTTGGTTCATTTTTACATGTGCTTTGATTGCACTAGTTTTTAACTTAAACATTATACAAACAATATTAAAATTAAAATATAAAATAAAACGTAATAAATGAAAATATTGCACTTAGTAAATAAAATTTTTGACATAAACTTCCTTTCATAATTTGGATGCTTTATTTTGTTGGGCATTTTTATAGATTAATTTTCTCATTATCTTGTTTTAAAATTTGTAATATCTAAGTGTATCTTGCCCAATTGGATAAAAAATAAGTTATCGTTTTGGTATGCCAAATAAGAAAAATGTTTGCATTAGTAAATTTCTGGTTTATTACCATATTTGTTTGCGTATATATTATAAGCCAGAGGAAAAAAAGTAATTTTTCCAACACATATTTCTTAGCCATTACGAAGGTTGTAATATATAGATATTCAATATTTTCACATTTATAGTTTCAATATGAGATCCATTTTGGCAAATATTTTTAAAACTCAATAAATTTTTGTGAGAGTTTGGGAAAAATAATGCATTTAAATAAAGTAATATATATCTCCAGGTAGTAATATATTTGCTATTCCGAAACTTTCAATTATTTTTTTATTACCAAATATTGTATTAGCATAAGTTTCTCCCTTTATTGGATGAGAAAAATATTTCTTATCTTTTAATAAAGTATGCGTTGTTGCACAATCTGCAATACATAAATCAACTTCATTTGCTCTTAATCCTATTAATAATTGAGTATAATTCATAATATCTTAAAAAATAAAACACATTTGTAAAAAATAAAATAACAATTTAATTAAAATTAATCTAAAAATACTCAAATTACTAACACTTAAAACTAGTGTTTAAATAAAAGAAAAAAAATATAAATTAAACTAAGGATCTAAAGGAAATATATAATTTTAGGCATTTATATTGTCATCAAAGTATTTCCAAAAACCATATTATCTAGATATATTTCGGCATCTAACATCCACAATAAATAATTTTTGCCTGATGTCGAGTGCCACAAAATTAAGTTTTGTCTAATTTGATATTGTCTATATAAAATAAATAATATGTTAATTAGTATATGTCTTTTAAAGATTTTATAAACTATATGTTTAGTTCTTCATGAACATAAAATATTAATTAGGATACTGAATTTCAGGATACTTAATTGTTCAAGAACTTAGGGTCACTTTTATCAGGAATGTATACTTTAATTATTTATTTAACTAGTTATTCAAGAACTAAAACTAAGACTAATTTTTTAGGAACTAAAATTTATAATACAAGTATTTCAACAACTGTATGCAACAATAGTTATTCAGGAACTAAAATCAATATTAATCAATAAAAGGTTTAAATATAGATGCAAAATAAATAACGGCTATAAATTAATATGAATTTTTAAATTAATCATAGAATTCATATTAACTAAATCTACATTATTGTACTAGTAAATTGGATAAAGTCTAAGAAGAAATTATTAGATTTGGCAAAATGATAATAACAATTAGTTATTTATTTCATTAGTTCTTCAAGAACTAAAACTAATATTAATTCTTCGGGAACTAAAATTTATAATATACAAATTTCAAGAATTATATATAACATTAGTTATTTAGAAACTAAAATTTATAATACGAGTTCTTCAGGAACTATATATAATATTAGTTTTTTAGGAACTAAAATTTATAATAAAAATTCTTCATGAACTATATAATATTAGTTATTAAGGAACTAACATGTAGTTAAATTTGATAAAAAAAAATATAATACAAGTTCTCTAGGAACTATATATAACATTAGTTATTCATGAATTAAAATTTGTATTACAAGTTCTTTAGAAACTATAATTTATAATATGAATTCTTCAAGAACAATATGTAACAATAGTTCTTTAGAAACTTAAATTTTATAATAGAAGTTTTTCAGAAATTATATAGTATTAGTTATTCAGGAATTAATATGTAGTTAAATTAAATAATATAATTGACAAAAAAAAAATAAAGATTCAAGTCACAATAATAAAAATGTGAGCTATAATACAATATATCCACGTAGATAAAAGATTTTAATATTCAAATAATTTAATGTAAGGAAGAAAAATTAAAAGTTTGTTGATTCATATATTTGGTAATAATGATTCTTCAGGAATTAAAATTTTTGACACAAATTCTTCATAAATTATATATAGCATTAGGTTTTCAGAAACTAAAATTTATAAAACAAGTTATTCATGAACTATATATAATTATTCAAGAGCTAAAATTTATAATAAAAGTTCTTTAGGAACTATATAATTAATATTAGTTTTTCAAAAACTAACATATGGTTAAGTTAAATAAAACAATAAAAAAAAATTCAAGACACAACAGAAAAATGAAAAATTATTAATAGCGACAAAAAAATTCAGTAAACTAATAGAGAAATAAAAATCAAATTAATTTATAAGAAAAATAAAAAATGGAAAAAAAAAACTAAAAAATGTTACCTTGTAAAGATTAAATTTTTTCCTTACCAAAGTTTTCATAAAAACGAAAATAATTATATGCAATAGGCTCGATCATCAATCAAGACCATACCAACAATTTGTTGCTCCAATATTTCTCTCAAGAGTGCTGCACCATACAAATTCAAGAGTTTAAAGTAGTATTTTTTATTGTATTTTTTTATTATTTTTCAGTGTTGGAAGGTAGAGCAAGGACTTTGCCAATATTAGTAAAAAAATCGGCATAAATCTCTTAGTGGCAATTTCATATTTCTAAATTGGTGAGAGCATCACGCTGATAACGTATTATAAAATAGAGAATAAAAAAGTTAAGAATAAAGAAATAGTAGAAGAAGGAATAAGTTAATTTTTCATTGATTGTAACACATATTTATAAGTGTAAAAATGTTACAAAAATAGAATTATATTTGTATAAAAAATCTATCTATAGAAATAATGATAAATATTTAATATAATTTAATATTATCATAATGAATTTATATATATATATATTTATAATTATATTGTATGAATAATAAATATATGAAAATTCGGATAGCAGGTAATGTAGGTTTAATTTTATTCTTATCTTAAATTTATTTATCATTGTTTATAATTAAAAAAGAATTGAATTTGATATTCGGAGTTGCTCTATATAATATGATGTCAAATTGAGGTAAGATTGAGGTGTAAAAGATAACAAAACGACTCGTAGTTGGACTGAGAGTGAGAGTTTTGCGGTCCATGCAAAAGCTGTCGTCTGATAACGTGGCAGTAATGAGAGCCAATGACACGAACAAAAACTAAGGTGCGATTTACCGCTTAATTTCTAATTTTATTTTTTATTAAATATTGATAATTTATTATTAATTAAATATATATAATCAATTCCATTATATACTTAAAAATTTTAAAAATAAAATTGATTATTTTAACAATTAAAAAATAAAAAAAATAAAGTTATTGTATGTTATAATATTTAATTACATTACTAAATAATAATAATAAGTTATTTTTTTAGTATTGAAAAATATTATTAATCTATTAGGGACAATTTTAGAATAAAAGAATCTGGCAATAACCCTTCATTAATTAAAATTTGTGGATTTAGAAGTTTCACACCTAAGAGGTGAGAAATCAAATTCTTAAAAAATGAAGAATATTAGTAGATGAGAGATTTTACAAAATCTATAGATTTTGACATTTTTTACATAGTTAAATGAATAATTTGACATAAATTCATATATTGTTCAAAATATTTTATTTAAAATCTTTTAATCCAAATATAGCTTAAGTTAATTTCATTTATGACCATTAAATCTTATTTTTATTACAGTAGAATTACAATTTTTTTTAAAAAAATCACTGAATTATATTTTTATTTCACTAAAGTCATTCCAAGCCAATTTTCGGTGACACATCAGTTGTCATATCGAATTTCTAATGACATGAGCTTCCACGTCAAATTTCTGATAATGTCAGCTGTCATGTCAGTTTTCTAATTATCTAAATCGGACAATTCGTCGGAAGTGATTTTAATAAATAAAAACATAGTTGAGTAATTTTTTTAGAACGAAAATTTTTCTTTTATGATTTTACTATAATAATAGCAAAATTAATAAATAAAATTAATCTCAAAAACCTAATTATATTTTGTTAAAAATTTAGACTTTATTGTTTTACTCAATCTATAACTCTTCTTAAAATTAAATGTTAAAATTGCTGTGAATCTGTTTGCAAAGAATTATCGAATTGAATCCCATTAAATATATTATTGCGAATGAAAGAAGAATTTTAATTGTAATATAATTAGTTAAAACTGTAAAATAAATGGATATATGTGCAGTTTATAAAAAAAAAAATTAATAACAAATGTAAATTTTTTTAAAGCCCCCCACCCCTGATTCACGGCTAGCAAATTGCTGTTCTTCGGGTTTACATTTTGTTGTACTTAAATTTATTATATTATTAATCTTGAACTTCAATTTAGATCACACAAATTTTTAAATTCCGATTTAATGTCAATGGTTACCCTTTATGGTTAAATCAAATTTGTCATTAAATTGCTTAACTAACATGTTAATTTATCATTGACCTAACTAAAAATGGATGAAGAGAGAATTTTTATAGGCTACATATTCATCTATATCTAGATTGGCTTATAAGCAGTGGTAGAGTTAGAAATATGAATTAGGACATAAGTTAGAGGGTAGAAAAACTTATATATATATTATACTTTTAATATTCTTAAGGAGAGTTGAAATGAAAGTTGAAGAGATGTAATTATGAATATGATTCCACTGTTGCTTATAAGGAGAATTTGAATATTTTAAGCGAATACAAGTTTCCACTAAGAAATATTTCCTAATTAAATTCCGAACAATGACAAGTCAAATATAAGACAACAACCATTTGCAATTTGGACTCACAAAATGTCCCCAATTAAATTTAGATTTTTTTTTTTTTTTGGGGTTCTTTTCATTCTTTTTCGTTTGTGGGGTTGACAAGGATGATTGACATGTTGATAATTAACAACAACAACAAAAAAAGAATTTCCTTTAATTAACCATTCAAAACTCATAGTTAAGCATGGGGGGTTTTGTTTTAATACATTGGTGGGTCATTCCTTGTCATTTTGTGCTCGACAAGTTTCCTTAATTGTTTCTCGTGCCGGTTTATGGCTGAACATTCGAAGTCCTTTGGAAATTTTGATTTCTTAATACGTTTAGTAGACGGATCAATTGGTGCAATGGATTTTACAACCATATACATCAGGCTATACCAACTTTGACACATTATTTCTCTTTAACATAGAGTTTGACTGGAAATTCGAATGTGATATCAGCTCTGATCATCGTATCCGTACTATTAAACTAATGTAACTTCAAATATTAATTGATGTCTAGTCCGAAATTTGCCACGGTTGTGAATGGTTCAATTCATTCCTGTCCATTGAGTGGTAAGTCCCACAGCAAGAGAGTCATCATTGCGTAGAAGAGAAACAGAAACTAAGATGGGTCAAGTACGTTCTTATTGATCAGTGGACTTTGAAAACTTG
>CATIWF010110129.1:0-43858 GCA_949630135.1 Balakata baccata
AACTCTTAAATAATTAAAATGAATATTTTTTAATATTTATATATCAAAAAATACCACTACTTATATATATAATTTGTTTATAAATTAAAAATAGCATTTTTGTTATGCTAAAATTTCTAAAATATATATTACTAAAAAAAAAAATTAGTAGATATCATTAAATAAATATTGTTAATATATATAATTATATATATATATATATATCTACTAAGTATTTGACACAAGAATTTTATGGTGCAATGGTTAAAGGTTTTCGCATTTTCCTCCCTCACCCAGTTCAAATCCCAGTAGCCACCTTTTACAATTTTAAAGTGTTTTCCAACCGGTCAGACCGGAAGAGCCTGGCCAAGTTGACCGATTTCCGGTTGGACCGGACGATTCAACGATTTTCTGACCGATCTAATTGATTTCCGATTTAAAAACATAAAACCGACCGGTCTAAAGGCCGATTTCTGGTTAAACCGATTGAACCGGTCGGGAACGGCGTATAAAATTGAAGTAAAATTTATTGAATCAATGTAAGATTTATTATGAAATTAAAAGTTATTATAATTAAATTTAAATTTTTATAGAATCTGATAAAAATATAAAGATGTACGGAATTGTTGATTTTTTTATAAATTTTTCTAAATAAAATAAAGTAAAACAAAATAAGCTTTGCCAGATGGCATGATCTCAAGAAACAAAACTCTACAGTATTGACATCAGGATTGGCGACACCTCAGCTATGGGCTGGCCATGGCTTCTGACTAGTAAGCGCTTTCGTGACAGCAAGAGCTTCTATGTTCTTCGAGGACTTCGACACCAGTGGCATCTTTCGTCATCATCATCTTCTTCTTCTCCTCCTGCGATACCCTTTTCACCTTTCCCTTTTAGCCTACTATCAATGCATTGACACGCTAGCCCGGTTCCTTCCTGAATTCCCTTTCTTCATTTGAAACCAATTCTTTATCTATGGAGTTTATGCTCTCTATTCCATTTTTCCAAGCACCCACTTCGTAAATTATGTGACCTTTGTGTGAATTCTTTCGCCTTCAAGGGAAATGAAGGGAAGCAAACAAAAAGCCTGAATCGGTGTTACAGCGTTGAGGAAGCAGACAATAAAGCTTTCGTTTCTCTGTGCTTACCTTTTTATTTATGTTGACGGGATTTAGTGGATTTAAAGACCAAATTTGTAGATTATTTTTTCGAAGTTGTCTTTGAATTTCTTAGAAATATCTGTAGACAATAAATTTTTGATTTTTCAACTGAGTTCTTGAGCTTTGGAGTTATAGGTCAATTGCGGTTCGCAAGAATTATGCTTGCCAATGAAATCTAGCTGCTATTATGTTTGGTACATGATTTGCCGATCTAAGCTCTTGCACTTGCTGGTGGGCATAGCTTGTAGAAACAATTGAATTGGGCTGTTTTAAAATCCGTTGAAATCGTTCAAAAATAGTTGTTAATAGAGCATTAGATCAATATATTGAATATTCTGCGTGGAGCTTTTGATGTATCGCCGGGAAAGTTCGTAGCTTTGGTATTGGTGCTACTTGTCGTGGTCTTTATAGCAATTTATCATACAACGATCGACGCTCGGTGTAATTGGGGGGAGAAAATGGTTGAAAATACTGGAGAAGCTAAGAATAATGCATATTCAAATGGGTCCATCCAGAACCCACACGGTGCTTTAGAAGAGAAGCTTGATGAGCTTCGGAGTCTGATGGGCAAAGCAGAAGGTGATCCGTTGAGGATTGTTGGCATTGGTGCAGGTGCTTGGGGTAGTGTATTTACTGCTTTGTTGCAAGATAGTTATGGTCACCTAAGAGATAAGGTTCTAATCAGGATATGGAGAAGGCCTGGTAGATCAGTTGATCGGGCCACTGCAGAGCATTTGTTTGAAGTGATCAATTCCAGGGAAGATGTGTTAAGGAGATTGATTAGGCGTTGCGCATACTTAAAGTATGTTGAGGCAAGATTGGGTGATAGGACTTTGTATGCAGATGAAATTTTGAAAGATGGCTTTTGCTTAAATATGATAGATACCCCACTTTGTCCTTTGAAAGTTGTTACCAATTTGCAAGAGGCTGTGTGGGATGCTGACATTGTTATTAATGGGTTGCCTTCAACTGAAACACGCCAGGTCTTTGAGGAAATTAGCAAGTATTGGAAGGAGAGAATTACTGTACCAGTTATTATCTCCCTGACAAAGGGCGTGGAGGCTGAGTTGGAGACTGAGCCTCGCATTATAACTCCCACTCAAATTATTAATCGTGCAAGTAAATTTAAATTTCTTCTATCTTGTTTTTTCCCCTGTCAGTTGTGAAGTTCCTAAATCATCTTTAACTTTAAAGTTGCACACATCATAGTTTTGTCCATATTATGCTTAATTTACAGCTGGAGTTCCAACGGAGAACATCCTCTATCTTGGGGGACCTAACATCGCATCAGAGATTTACAACAAGGAATATGCTAATGCCCGCATTTGTGGAGCAGAAAAATGGCGGAAACCTTTGGCAATGTTTTTGAGGCAGCCTCATTTTATAGTGTGGGATAATGGTGATCTTGTTACTCATGAAGTCATGGGTGGATTAAAGAATGTTTATGCTATTGGAGCCGGTGAGTTAATTTATGTAATTTTTTCTACCAAAATTAATTTATATATCTTAAGTCATGATAATATGCTATTCATCACATCTTAAATAGCTGGTAGTTGAGCTTTGCACTGTACTAGAGGTAGAATTTCGGTTGAACCTAGATAAGGTGGCTATGAAGTCTGAAGTTGATGCCAGTCTGACTCATAAACTGCTTTAAGACTTCTTAATCTACCAAGTTCTTAAGGAATGTAACTCCAACATGAATCTGTAATGCGGGTGAAAACTTTCATGTTAATCAGCCTTTCATGTACACTCTTTCTGTTGTTCATCCATTGAGCACTTTCTACACTCCCCAAGCTAAATGGACTTGTGGTACACAAAATTTTCCTCCACCAACCACTCTTTCTACTCTTTTTTGTTTTTTTTAGATTTTCCTATGTTGAAGTGTTGGCCGCTGCTGTTACATTATGATTTATGCCCATCTATCATGGATAGCTTTATTTCCTACATTGAAGTGTTGGCTACTGCTGTTACATTATGATTTATGCCCATCTATCATGGATAGCTTTAGTTTTCTATCTGTGTTTTTAACATTTTGTCATGCCTTTACAGGAATGGTAGCAGCTCTTACCAACGAGAGTGCAACCAGTAAATCAGTTTACTTCGCACATTGTACATCAGAGATGATATTTATCACGCATTTGTTGGCAGAAGATCCTGAGAAACTTGCTGGTCCTTTGTTGGCAGACACTTATGTGACCTTGTTGAAAGGTCGTAATGCTTGGTACGGTCAGGAATTGGCCAAAGGGGAGTTGAACCTTGATATGGGTGATAGCATTAAGGGCAAGGGGATGATTCAGGTATTCACCATTGCTACTCAGATACGTGATAAATTAAAATGCTCAAGTCAATGAATCTTAAAGAGGTGTAGTTTGATATGGCGATGGTACTAGTTGCCTAAGCACTGATCATAGATTTACAGTATGGATTTCTACATTTTCTGCTTCTGTCCAAGGTATTGATCCCATTTTTTCTTTGCAGGGTGTCTCTGCAGTGAAAGCATTCTATGAGCTGCTGAGTCAGTCCTGCTTAAACGTCCTACATCCTGAAGAAAAGAGGCCTGTGGCTCCGGTTGAATTATGCCCCATATTAAAGATGTTATACAGAATTCTCATTAAAAGGTAATTTGGACTTAAGTAATAAGCAAAATCGGTTATTTCATACTCCTCTTTATACACATGCACATGCCTAAGGAGCAAAGTTGGATCTGGACGTGGTCAAGTCAAAATGAAAGAATGAAACATATGTAAATGTACAGAGCACGTATGTCTGAATTCATATGTTAAATTAGACATGGCATATAAATGCAGTCTGACGGTATCCATGTGTTTAAATATTCAGGGAGTTTTCAACACAGGCCATTCTTCAAGCATTAAGGGATGAAACGATGAATGACCCAAGAGATCGTATTGAGATTGCACAAAGCCATGTTTTTTACAGGCCATCACTTCTCGGACAAAAATAGTAATACGATATACTTACTCTTTTGCATGGAGTGTTGTCACTTGTCAATATACATGTAGTTCCAAACTTATTAACTATGGGAGCAAAACAATGATGACAAGATTTTTGAGTTTAGAATTGGTTTTCAAATCTTGTGTTGTATCAATTCCTTTATTTCTTGAGCACCTGAGCTTGGCCTTGCATTGAAGAGACTTGCATTTTATTTTTCTGCGCCTTGGCTTGTCATACTAGTTTATTCTCTTATGATGTTGTTAAATCAATTAATTTTTTGTATTATCATAGTTTTAAATAGCAGTTTCTTGTATCATATTGGTATTGGAATTAGTGTAATAGTAGAGGACTAAATCGAACTGAATCAGATTGCATCGTCTGTCTGTACTGTGAATTTTAAAAATATAGCTAGGAAAAAAATATTTATCCTCTATTTTATATTGTATTGGAATCGAATCTTATGTACAAGAGGATATTTAAAACTTTATTTTGTATAATGAGAACAGAAAAATAATAATAATAATAATTTTTAGTTCCTCTTACTTACTCTGTATCCGTACCATTGCAACGGCTTGATTGAACCTATCATTTCTAAGTTGTCCATTTAGCTCATCATACAAAATGAAGAGTGTTGGTCAAAATGTGACAATAATTGTCTTGTGGCAGAGGCTCAGGCGAGGGGCTAAACCGTCGTAGTCAAATGTCTGTCGTGAGCATGAGAGTGGGGGTTGACCACACTGCAAAGTTGGGGTGTGTGCCTTTCCAACGGTGAAGGTTGGTACCACCGGAAGTCCTTTAAGTGCTGTTTGTCGGATAAATTTCACCGCAATATTTCAACCAAACTGAATTAAATCATTATCTAAAAAATTATTTATAATATAAAATTATTTTAATTTTTATTTTATAACTAAAATAATTTTTAAAAAATTAAATTTCATCAATTATGATAAATCAATACATCAAAGATTATTTATAATATAAAATTATCTCAATTTTTATTTTATAATTAAAATTATTTTGTAAAAAAATTGGATTGTTACAATTTACATAACTAAATGCTTGTAATCCAAGCGGGAGTAATTGTTGAGGGGGGAGATTATTGGTCAAGGAATGACGGCAACTTTTCGGTAGTGCCTGAGGTCCTATAGACCGTTGATGGTTTATGGTTTCCATATCTCGGGTAGAAATGGTGGATGCTTAAATTTTTGTGAAGCTCCACATTACATGCACATTAACATGAACTCATTTACTTCGCCAAAAAGAAAAAAAAAATTATGTACTTATGTTTTTTTCTATTTCAGCCGATGAAAGGGATATATAATTTGAGTAATATATCATTCAATTTGGAAGTCCATTACAGTTGAGCAGATGTGAATTTATCCCTCACCGAATGAAACGGCAAGCTACTAACAATTCTGTTGGTTGGTGATGCCAGAACACTGAGTGGGAAACGAGAGGACTATTCCTTCGCTAAAATCATATGAATATCAGTCCTAGAGAGGCAGATTTTAGAGAATTGTATTGAGTAATCATAGGAAGGTCCAATCAAAAACATTTTTTATGGCACGTACAGTTGAAAGTGGCAGAGTAATAGCTATATAAATCTTACAGGGTGGCTGAAGTCTGTATGCCTGGCTAGTCACTCATTTCTTGTATAATTATAGTTGCAGGCTAAGAATTTATCCTCACCATGGGCTTCAAAAAGCAGTGTTTATGCATTAGTCTGGCTTTGTTCTTTGTATTTGGAGCTTGGACCTGTCAATCAATGGTTAGTACCCTCCATATTGCTACAATGTATGAGAGGCATGAGGTATGGATGACTCAGTATGGGCGTGTATACGAGGATGCTAATGAGACGGAGATGCGTTTCAACATATTCAAAGAAAATGTCCAACGTATTGATTCATTTAGTAGTGAAGCTGATAAATCTTACAAGCTTGCTGTCAATCAATTTGCAGATCTCACAAACGAAGAATTCAAAGCCACGAGGAATAGATTCAAGGGTCATATGTGCTCTGCTCAAGCCGGTTCTTTCAGATATAAGACTGTTAGTGCAATACCAACTAGCATAGATTGGAGAAAGAAAGGAGCTGTCACACCTATCAAAGATCAAAGCCAATGCGGTAAGTATCAATTGTAATAGTGATGGAAGTTTATAGTTAGTTAGTAAGCCATTCTTTCTTCTTCTTTTTTTTTTAATCAAAATATGGGCTCTTGTTGGGCATTTTCGGCAATTGCCGCTGTAGAAGGAATCCATGAGATAAAAACTGGAAAATCGGTTCCCCTTTCTGAGCGGGAGCTTGTCGACTGTGACACAGATGGTGAGAATCAAGGCTGTGGGGGTGGTCTGATGGATGATGCCTTTCAATTCATTAAAGAACATGGTCTAGCAAGTGAGGCCACCTACCCCTATAATGCATCTGACGGCAGTTGTAACAAGGGGGCAGAAGGCAAACCTTCAGCCAGGATAACAGGTTATGAAGATGTGCTAGCTGACAATGAAGATGCACTAATGAAGGCTGTTGCTAACCAACCGATTTCTGTAGCCATCGATGCTGGAGGATACAAGTTCCAGTTCTACTCGAGTGGTATATTCACAGGATCTTGCGGAACTGAACTAGACCATGGTGTTGCCATTGTTGGCCATGGAGTCAGCAATGGGGTCAAGTATTGGCTGGTGAAGAACTCATGGGGCAACAAATGGGGGGAAGAAGGATACATAAGGATGCAAAAAGATGTAGCTGCAAAGGAAGGCCTCTGTGGCGTTGCAATGCAAGCTTCTTATCCTACTGCCTAAGTCTCCAAGTTAAAAAAAACAATATCTCGTGTATGGTTCAACCTCATGTTGAGAAAGAATTCGGAAATAACAAAATGAAATTTAAGTTTGTATCGACAGTATATGACAAACAGAATAGGCATAACTTTGCCAATGCACGATAATTACGATTTGTAAGTCAACAGCCTAATTCAGAGGCAGTCGTTATTACTCCTGTTGGATTCAAACACTGTTCCAACGAAATAATTTCTATAAGCTTTATAAACTGTAAGAATAAAAATAAAATTAAATAAAAAAAAGAATAATTTGAGGGTTCAATGGGTTGCCTCAATGTTTTCAATGTTTGCAACAAGTGAGCACATAGTCATCCAAGAACTGGCTAAGCTGAGTGCCATACAGTTCTGGATCATTTCTGAAATGATCAACATGAGGCGTGGACACAAAGTTGCAAGCCCTGACCTCATGCCCAGCTCTTCGCTGCTCCTCTACAAATGATTCCACAGACCTCGCAGGGATAACTCTGTCTGCAGAGCTATAAATATATAGCTGTGGACAGGGAGGTTGTCCGGAAAATAATACACTTAGCACATCAGAAAGCCTCCTGAAAAGCAATAATATAATATTGTCTAAGTTTCCTTTTATGCAAAGTTCATCAATAACAATATCTTTTATTAATGATCCAGCAGTGTCATGTTGAGAATCATTTTGGATGGTAAAAGCATGTTACCTGTTTACAGTAGGGAGATTCAAAACCACTTTGAAGAACTTCTCCAGAATTACTAACAGAGCTGCTTCTGTTGCTGCAGGTTTCGGTTCTGCAAGTGTTTTGCTACCAACTAATACCTCGATATTTGACTCATTTGAGCCAATATGTACTTTTGTAGCAACACTCCTCTTCTTCAGAAAAGCTGCGGAAAAACCCGAAGCCCAGACCTAAACATATAAATCAAGAGGAAAATGTGAGCTCACAAGCCATGCAAAAGGACAAATATCTATAAAGAAAGCATTTGCAGCAAACATTCTCGAAGAAAGATCAGTTGCAAACTTCCTTTATAGAAGGAAAGAGATTGTAAAGAGTTACATCTAAAGCCAAGGATTGCACAGAAGAAATCAAGAACTGAATGAACAGGTTCAAACATATTCAACAAATGCCCATGCTCCAAACATGAAGCAGTTTGTATCAGAATAGAAAATCATATAGAAGGCTCATACAGAAGATTAAATGAATAGAATGAAATATATTTGATCCAGGCAGATACCCCAAAAACAAGCAGCCCAAGGTTTTACACAATGTGCCCTCCTGCCAACCATACAAGCAAAATATCTCCAACCGAAGCAAAGGAGAGCAATTTCAATAGACAATATCTTAACTTAATGTAGCAATGTCATCAGATCAGAAAAACTAGAAAGGAAATTTTCAACATTAGAGGTGCACTGCGAGCAATAGTAGAGACTGCTCCAGAAGCAAATAAGAATCAAAGCAATGGATTGTATAAAGATGATAAGAAACAAAATCATAAATACTGAGGCAAAACATATTGTATGCGCATATGTTAGAGAAATAGCCAATGGCAAGTCAATTGACAAATTTAATATGCCAAACAAAAATTCAAGGGTTTCCAGTTTTTGCCAACTGAATAGTACCGCACACACCAATGTTAAAACTAACGATACACTACACAGTAAAACATTTTATAAGAACTGATATTGAGCCATTCAAATGACCAAAAAGAAAAGAAATGGCTACTAAATGCAAACAAAATGGTATGCCAATCTTGTTATCCTGCCAACACAAAATCAACATTGGTAAAAGTAACATTTACTTGAGGGTCAAGGGATGCAACAGGTGCAGAATCTACAATACAACCCTTAATCTTTCCCACTAAAGATGGATCCTGCTTCTGAAACTTCTCCAGTATAACTCCATATCTGCAACAAGACACATCAGACTAAATAAGTCAAGCCAAGTGGTTTCATGAGAACAAAAAGAATAAAATTAGTACTATGCAAGTATCTCATTGAATGTATAAATGAGAGAGAGCTTACGTTAACCATCCAGTATTGCTGAAAGTATGAAAAACAAAGTTCTTGCCGTGCTCCTCTTCCAGCCAATCAGCCAGATGATTCACAAGCAAGTTTATGTTCTGTTCAGCTTTCCCACCAACTTGATAAGTAAGAATTTCAGCCATTGGAAAAGTGAACGTAATGACATGAAATCCCCTTGAAGTATACCAGTCGGCATACTTCTTAAGATGTTTTTGCTTTGAGCCTAACCATCCCAGCAAAATCACGACAGTCCTAGACTTTGCTAATGAGCAATCAGATGACCCAGAAACATCAATAGCATCTGGTTCAGGCAAATGCCATCTGTACAATACATCAGGAGGAGAAATAGGGATTGCTTTTGTAAATGCAGTTGGTTTGGGTCCTTTTGCCAATTCCGCAGACTGGTAGGAATTGAGAAGTGGAGAAACAACCGGTGAACCTAATGCAAATTTCTGAATCGAGTTAGGAACTGGGAAGTTAGTGTTAGGTAGAGGTACACGAATTCTAGTCACGAAGGACAAGTCTGCTAGCTTAGAATCCGATATGTGGGAAACCCAAGAAAAGCGTGTTTCTTGCAATGAGTTAGACAACGAAGAATGATAATGGTCTGAGAATGAACAACCGTCTAATGACTTGAGAGACGAAAGTTTATCGGAGAAGTCAGTAGAAACGGATGCGGCAGCGACTGCAGCTGCTGCTACAATTGGTCTTTGAAAGATTCCAGACAAGGAACCCATAATGGAGATTCAAGAAACCACCTCTCATAAAATTACAAGAGAATAAAAACAATAAGACCAGATATACAAATATAGGAAAAAGGGTAATCACCTGCACAGAATTGAGGGGGGGAAAAAAATCAAATTTCAACAATTTTTAAGATGAGAACAACAAGATGGTTGAATTGGCTTTGATTATTTGAAACAGAAGAACATATTAAACGAGGAAACACGTAGAGAGAAACAATTGGAATATTCCACGAATGTAAAGGGGATGGATTGTTACCTTATTAATTATTAAAGAGAAAAAGGAAAGAAAATAGAGACTTGAGGACTTGGTCCAATAAAATCGGGCTGTCAAATGTCCTCCTTTGACAGCCCGATTAACAGCAACAATCTGCGCCGAACTAAGAAGTTTCTTAATTTTCTGGGGTCAAAGTCTCAAAGATTTCAGCTTTCACCAAACGCGCCTCTGCAAGTAAAACAAGTTCAACATGTGAATTAAGGAGCGGCGCTTTATGTACTTACATATTCATCCTTCCTACTTAAATGCATGATAGTGATCGAGGCTGATTAAACATGTTCCTAAAGAAAACCTTCATCACAGAAAAAATAATAATAAAAAAAACCCTTAAAATATTACTCGCCATCGTATCCCAGGGAAAAGTGTCAACCAACCAAACACACGAATTTATTAAATATAAAATTTCCATGGAAAACGGAAGTTCAGACCTTCTAGAAGGGGAAAAACGGGGATAAAGCAATAAGCTAGAGGGTAGGAACGGAAACGAAAATTAACAAAAGTATTTTTAAGAGAATATCCTTTTATTTGCAAAATCAATAAGCAAAATGGTGAAAATTAATGAGAATGTGTTTTTTTTGATTCACCAAAACAAAAAAAAATAATCGCAGAAATAGCTATTGATAGCGTAAATCGGAAAATTTAATTATTACAGAAAAACCACCGCGACGGCGAAGAGAAGAGAGAACTGACCTGAGAGGGGGAAAAGAAGGCTAAAGATTTGATATTTCGTTGATTGTGAAAGCAAAATGGTATTGCTTCTTCTTCTATCACGTTTTCCTTTTTTAGGGAGAGGGGGACGACTGGTTGTCCTCAATTATAGGAGATGCTACAGGTATGAAAAGGATGAGGGAATTGGATTTGATTCGTTGGCGGCGGGGCGGCAGTGGTGAAGAGTTGGGGTTGGGTGTCTTTTCTGCGGCGAATATCACGGTGGCAGTGCCTCTAAAAATGTTATTCATGGTCCCTAAGTTCAACCGTTCCTTTCCCCATGGCCATCACCCCCTATTGTCCCAACTTCAAAAATATTCGCATCCACTGCTTTTAATTTAATTTTCAGAGAAAGAAAGAATTCCTCAAAAAAAAAAAGGTGCATTTGAATATTGGCATAGGAATTTTCTTTGATGATGTAATAAAGCTGGTAAAATTCTACTCATACCGTATAGCATTGCAATTGATATAAAAACAATTAAAGAAAATTATTGCCTTATATATATTTCAAAATATATTATATATTTTCTATTAAATAGTTTAAAATGGAACGCATAATGAAATTGAGAAAATGCCTCTTAAAGAAAAAAGAGAAAAAAAAAAAAAACCGGCACAGGGGATAAAACATTACTAAATTAACATTATTTTAATAATCACTCCACGATGATATGAATATGATAATGAATAAATCTGTGATTTAAATACAACAATTTTATTAAGAAATAGTACTTCAATTAAATACCTATATATTAAATTTATTTTCAAAAAAATTAAAAAGAAACACAATATTTTCCAAACCTGTAAAGCAATCCACTGTATGGGGAAAAAAAAAAGAAGGAAAGTTTGTTTGGGAGGTGGGAATATACTGGGAGGATATTCCGAGTGGAATATTGAGGAAAAAATAAATGCCACGCAAAGCATGAAAAAAATAAAAGAAAGGAAAGGAAGGGAAGGGAAGGGAAGACAGAGTAGCGTGATTGTATTTAAAGTAAAGAGCAGCCCATGAAATTCTTAATTCCGGGGCAAGTTGCCTGAGTATGTCAGCATTTTCATATGCACACGACACCGCCTTGCCATTTCCTCATATAATAAGGTGATGACATGCCCCCTGATTTCTTTTGTCTAATTTTTTTATTTGGGTACACTCATCACTTGCCCACATGCCCATTTCAATGCTCTTTTAAGTTAGCTGTTGTTAGTGAATGTCGCAATCGCAAGCATTTTATGTAAAGAATTGGACAATCTCCATTTTCCTAGTAGAACCAAGCTGCATTGTCTCTTATTAGGAGCAGGCAGGCTCAAATCCAATTCAATATGCAGTGCAATTTCTCATTTTTTTTTTTTAAGTATATACCAACATTTTCCAGTTTCAAAGATGATAAAATAACACCACCAGGATGTGAAACTGCAAAATAAATATAGCAGCTGATAAAATAACAATTTAAAGTGTTATTTTTAGCAGTATGACCCCATCCCTTTTTTTGCCACTACTCCCCTCTCAGGTTTAATTTTTATTATGAAATTAAATAAATAAAATGATATTATAAAATAAATTATTTAATAATTTTAAATAGTAGTAGTAGTAACAATTATTAAATTTTTATTATGATAAAACGAAAACTGTAAAATAAAATTAAGAATAAATGTAATGTAAAAATAGTATTTAGTAGTTGTGGTAATTATTTTATTTTTATTGTTGAGTTAATCAAATAAAATTACATTATAAAAAATAAATTCATTAATAATTTTTAATAGTTGTATAGTAGTAGTAATAATTATATATTTTTATTATGGTTATTGAATTAAATAAGATGAAATTTTATAATAACTCTTAACTACATTATATGAAGTGATTTAAACTTATGAACTCTGTATAATAACTCTTAACTATATCCTAAAAAAAATATTATGTGTCTTTATGTTTCTAAGAAAAAATTAATATATAAATTTGATTAACAAAATTAATAATACAATTAGGGTACAATCTAAAATTAACAATAACAATTTAAAATTTAACAAAATAAATTTTAAATTAATAAAAATAATAATATAATCAGAGTACAATTTAAAATTAACAAAATACAAATTTAACTAGCGCGTCATTCATTACATGCATGCATGGCAAAAAAAAATTTTAAATAAAATGCAGCATGAAATTAAGGTGGCCAACATAGTTACTGGCCAACTTAGTTTTTAAGGAATAAATTTTTTTAAAAAAAAGTCCGCCTCAACCGGTGCGCCACTCCATTTAGCCCATTTTGGTCTTCCTCTTGTCAGATGACCGAAATTTATCATAAATTTAGAAATTGTTTTAAAATTATCCAAAACTAGAATTTAATTTTTCTAACTACATCAAACTAAAAAATATTCCCGCAAAGTGGATCCAAAAGCCGTATGCATATCTGCAATCACGTGCCAAAAAGTAAATTATGATATGAATTATAATTTTAAATATTTAGAAAAAAATATATCGGTAGAAAGCATATCCAACACATTTTGTCATTTTGCCCACCACAATTTTGCCCATCTTGTCATCTAATTCCTTTTTTGATTCATCTTCTCTCTGTATAACCCTTTAGAGTATTTTCAACAGCCTCTCAATTTTTCTCTTTACCTATATTTATGAAGTGTTATATCTTCCAATAGATTCCTTGTCTTATTTTTTACTTATCTCACTCCTTAAAATTTATATTATTCCTCATCAGATTTAAGAGTCACAATAAGATAATATTTTATTTTATTTTTTCCTCTCTTTTGTTCTTTTCTTGTCTCTTACTCTTTCTCTTTATTTTTTTCTAGTTAGTTTTATTAGCAAAAAATTAAACTATGGAATGAAAGAAAAAAATATTATTATAGTGCATATAATTTTCAAAACAAATTAAAATAGGGAATAAATTTTTTATAATATAATAAAAAAGTCCTTAATACTTCCATAACACCATTGACAAAGTAAAATATTTTCCATTGACATGTCAGCATTAAAAGATCTCATGCACATTTTTACAAACTTTACAGGGAATAAGATGGACCAAAAATCAATTATGAGTGGCAAATGGATAAAAAAAATGGGAGGCAAAATATGCCAAGCACAGAGGGCAGAATATGCTGCCAAATATATTACAAGTTGAATCTTTAAAGAATACTGCATTTGAAATCATATTGTCAACATAAATTTAAAGTAGCAAACTAGTAAGAAAAACATATAATTTGCATCTCAAGAGAAGTGTAATGACAAAACAGCAGAAGATATGGCAAAGTTATGGATCTGGATATGGTTACCTCATATGCTATGCCACATATATAACTTCTCATATATAAACCAAAATAAAGAACAAATTAAGCATAATGATTTCTTCAATGACCAAATTCAACACCCAAGATGTGAAAGTCTTGAGAATTGTTATACCTTCTAAAACCTATCTCATCCATTTCTAAATGGATGTACATTGAATCAATTAATACGCTACATGCCACTGGGTTCTCATTATCAATTACAAGAAAACAATTCTTGTAGAAACCATCCTTCGGTGGCAGATTCAATAAACAAGACTTTGAAGCTGAGATCCTACATCTACTGCCACTGCTAGCAAATCCTTTCTGGTCCTTTAGCATCAACATAAGCCGATGTCTACGACCTAGAAGTTCTGAAACGTATTTCATATCACCTACAGCTAAAGCATGCCGCACCCGGGTAGAAGAGACCTGCCCTCTATCCTTCAAATCAATTGTGCTCGAGTTTCTGAGATCATTACTCTTGTCCATGACAGAATTTATAATGTAAGCTCCCATACCATATTCCTTACACAGCCTCACCAGATCAGATGCATCACCCACGGCTTTGTAACCAAAACGGTAGTTTTCTCCTGACACAATTACTCATTATGACTTCTACAACTAGTAAATTCACATTGAAAAGGAAAATTTAATAGGCAATGGTAGTTTACCTGCCACCACTCCACATACTCGGAGCTCCTTAGACAACTTCTCAACAAATTGTTGTGGATTGAGATGTCGCACACTTGAGAATTCAATCTGGAACTCTGATGGTGCGACATTACCACAATATGGGGCCCATGAGGCAAGAACCCTATTACGATCGCATTTTGCAACTATTGGAGCCCTATTCAGACAAGGCCAAATGTCATGTAAAATTAGTATTCCACTTGTGCATCATCAGAAACATGCTAGAATCCAACTAAAGTAAAAAGTGAGTTTCATTATTGTAGTGCCACAGAAGCATCGAGAGATGGTCGCACAGACATCAACCAAATTTACTCAGCAAGTATAAAAATACGGAAAGAAGTGACAAGCATCCTTGAATTCCAGGGCCAGGAGCAGAAATAATAATAAAAAGAAACTATCCACACCTGGGCTCCCATCCAAGAACCTCTGCTATTCCCACAAAAGATAAAAGATATGGAGTTCCAATTTTTGAAGCTTGAATTGCAAGTTCTCGATGACCGATGTGAAGGGCATCAAACTTTCCAAGTGCTACTATTCCTCCTGCAAGAATGATTACCAGCAGACCATGCTAAGAATTCTAGTAAGCCTAAAGACGATAAGAAAAGATATGTTCAACATTAAATTCCAACACAGAATTTCTTATATCTCAATCCAAAGGAACCAGCTATTAAGTTAAAAAGTACACTAATAACAAAATAGATATTGTGCCAACCAAAAAAAGAAATAACAACAGAAAAGGAACCATATGAACCAAGTACAATCTTTTTACCGTATTTTCCTGGTAAGAGATGCATGGCACAAGTCAAATGTGAGGAATGCATCCTTTAAAATCCAAAAGCAGAGATTGCAGTTACATGAATAACAAACCGATGAAATAGTTCAAATGACTTTAGTTTATTGGTATTTGCTGACATAGAAGAAGAAAGGAGCAACTTCTCCAGTTATTGAATAAAATCAACACAACATTCTATTAATATCATAAAGATGAGATAAGGCAGTGAATATAGATAAATATAAAGGGTAAGTAAAGTAAAAAGAAACCTGCAACTGGGAACAATCCTTCAGATGGAAGCTCATGATCATCTTGTTGTTGGCTTTGGACAAAGAAAAGTCATAAGCTACTTGACCAAACATGGAAGGTATTAGACGCACACAGAACGACAGATGGAAAGGGAAATAGGCGCACATACACATATACGAGGAGCCTTTTGGTTAAGCAGACAACTAAAAAGCAGTAAAGTTGAATAATTTTCAAACAGGAGCAGGACAGAATAGAACCTGAAACAAGTGGACGTGATGGGTTCAATTTCACCAGGGGATTTAGACTGGAGACTGGAAGAGGACATCGTTCTCAGCTGAAATCGACGGCGGTTGCAATAATTGTCTCCGATTATGGTTGCAGAGGAAGGTCTCGATATGAAAGAAGAGGGCTTTACAATTCTGGTGCTGCAAAACCCTAATCCTAGGCCAAGACTGTGGTGGTGGTATTGGGTGTGGTTACACTCTCGTAAGCGGTGTGATATACGTGAGCCACTAACCAACATTATCAGCCTTCTGGGAAGCAACCACTTGTGAAAAAAACCAGGAGATGTCAAACAAAAGTACCAAGCCGCCTTCGACTCGTTTCTGTTTCTCTCTCTCTCTTTCTTTCTTGTCCATGGAAATAGCTAAGTTGGCGTCGACCAAAAACGAAAAAAAGTAGCTAATCGGCCTTGGACGGATACCTCTGGCTAAGGCCCACAGGGCTTTTAGGCTTTAGGTTGGGCATGGCTTGCTAAAGTAAAAACAGGCCTTTTTAGCCTTTAGGCTTTAATTTGAGACCCATTCCCCAAACTTACATAGTTGAGTTGATAGTTGAAGATTTTTATATAAAATCGGATTCATAATGTCATATACATTATTTATTTTTATTATTTCATTTGCAACCCACAATTAACAAACTATTGCCTAATTAATTTCAAAAAGACAAAAAAAAAAAAAAAACAACTATTGCCTAAATGATTCCTGGTCCAAAGTTGTCGTAAAAATAATATAGCAATGGTTTTTGCCAAAGAAAGATTACAAGGAGAATCTCTTGAGCCGCCGAGTTTGATCTAACTGTGTTGATTGATTCACAAATTTCAAATAAAAATAATTTCACTAAACTTAGAGAGAATAGAAAAGGCAATCATAACATTAGGGGGAAACTCTATATCATTAAATTCCAAAACTACCCTCTTAACTCAGACCACCTCCAGTCCAGCAGACAGGCCCATTTTTGTACTTTCATTTAATCCCATTTACTCCACTTAGCAACGCAGCGGAAAGAGTTAATACCGACAAGGAACGCCAGGCTATTAGGGTTTCTTATCAACCCTAATTCCAGTCATTCCTCTAAGCTGCATTTTATTTTCCTAACAAAAAATTGGGATTTCGCTTCATTCTAAGTGTTCAACAGTCGATGGCTTCTTCGATTTGCATAAATGAGACACTGACAGACGACGAGCTACGAGCGATTCTGTCCAAGCTCGAGAGCGACAAGGATAAGGAAATATTTGGGTTGGTGTGCAAGAGATGGCTCCGCTTACAGAGCACGGAAAGGAAAAAACTTGCTGCCCGAGCTGGACCCCACATGCTTCAAAAGATGGCCGCTAGGTTCTCCCACTTGATAGAATTGGAACTTTCTCAGTCAATTTCCAGGTCCTTTTATCCTGGTGTTACTGATTCTGATCTCGCTGTTATTGCTGATGGCTTTAAGTGCCTGAGAGTTCTCAAGTTGCAGAATTGTAAAGGTAAAGTCATCATCTTTTCTATGTAAAAAGAATGACGGGTTTGTGTTTGTTTTCGTGCAGCTTTCAGGAGCTTATTTTGTTCATTGTACCTCATTCGGTGGAAAATGTTTTAATGATTTTAAATCAAGTTCGTTAGTTTGGTGCATGACTAACATGGCGTTCTGATTGAAAATTGTGAATATGCTTCCTAGGCATAGTTCCATTGATGATTAGGTTGAGAAGATCAGGTTCTTCTTTGATGTTATTTTGAATTTACTGAAGGAGTCTTTCTTTTAAGTTTTAACAACCGGAAAGCTGGATAGGTTTTGGATTTCCTTTTATCTCTTAGCCATACTATTATGCATTTATGATGTGGCTGAACTTGTTGTAGAACTGTACTCTTCTGACTTTTTGTCTGGCAGTGTAATGAAATTGTTCTGCAGTTTTAACCTGTCTCAATTCTTGCATTATTCCTCTCTTGAACATGCTCGTTCTGCATATTTCTTTACCTGCTGTACTCTTGTTGTACTCTAGGTATTACTGATGGTGGAATGCGATCAATTGGATGTAGTCTTTCTTCTCTACAGTCCTTGGATGTATCCTATTGCAGAAAGCTAACGGACAAGGGATTGTCAGCTGTTGCTGAGGGTTGTAGAGATCTGCGGAGCCTTCATCTTATTGGTTGCAGATTTGTTACTGATGCAGTTCTGAAAGCACTTTCTAAGAACTGCCCTGGTCTACAAGAGTTGGGTCTCCAAGGATGCACGAACATAACTGACTGTGGACTTACAGATCTTGTTAGTGGGTGTCAGCGGATCCAATTCTTAGACATCAACAAATGCAGCAGTGTTGGGAATGTGGGGATTTCCAATCTTTCAAAGGCATGTTCGTCTTGTCTCAAGACACTGAAGTTGTTAGATTGCTACAAAGTTGGGGATGAATCTATAAAATCAATAGCCAGATTTTGCAATAATCTCGAAACCCTCATTATTGGTGGCTGTAGAGACATTTCTGAAAAATCTGTAGAATTATTGGCCTCAGCCTGTAAAAACAGTTTGAAAATTTTGCGTATGGACTGGTGTTTAAATATTTCTGACTCTGCATTAAGCTGTATCCTCACTGAGTGCAGAAACCTAGAGGCTCTTGATATTGGATGCTGTGAGGAGGTGACAGATGCTGCTTTTCAAGGTTTAGGAGCTGAACTGAGGCTGAAGGTTTTGAAGGTTAGTAATTGTCCAAAGATTACAGTGACGGGAATAGGGATGCTTTTGGAGAAGTGTAATACCTTAGAATACCTTGATGTGAGATCCTGCTCGCATGTTACGAAGTCAGGTTGTGATGAGGCTGGTTTGCAGTTTCCCAAATGTTGCATAGTAAATTACACAGGAAGCTTAAATGAGCCAGATGTTCTAGTTTGAGATTCCATATATCAACAGATTGAAATTCTGAAGAGGAGTTATATTTGGACTAATCCGTCCCTTCCCGTGCACGCCAATTAATTATCATTTATCACAATCAAGGTGATTGTGCGAGCCAATTGCGGGGATGTTCTCTTGTTATCTAGATTTATGTTGGCATCTTTTATATATTCATATCCTAGAAGGGTGGTATTGTATATTTTGCATGTATAGTGTTACTTTCGTTGTTTTGCATGTAGGTTTTTCTAATGTTTGCTTTCCTTTTGTTCCGTAGGCTGTGAATTTGTGTTATAAGATGTTCGTTATCTTGGTATAATTAATAAGATCTGTTTCAAAATCCCTTGTTCTCTCCTCCTTGTTGCTTTTTTTAAATGAATCTACTGCAGATACATTATAAAAAAAAAAACACTATTTTAAAGTTCACCTGTTGCTAATTGGGTGGCATTATAAAACTATTCCTGTTGCTAGGAGAATCTTGGTGTTTGTTAGCCAACCAAACAATATTGTGCCAATGAAAGCGACGTGCTTTCCTGGCACCAGTGCTTCATATTTGGTACTTCGGTAATGTTGGGGTTAGTTAGATATATAATGCCAGAAGTGTTTTATGCCTACCATGTGAACGAATGGACAGTCTTGGTCAGCTAATTTGTAGACATGGCCAATGGAAGATGAACCATTTTGTCCGAAACCGAAAAAAGGGCAACAGGTAAGGTTATAAATTGATCAGTTGCTTTCAATAATTGGACAAAATGAAAGCTACAGTCTTCCGGACTAAGTTACCGTATAGCTTGAGGAGGTGAACTTAGATGAACTAAAATTGTCAAAGCTCGTCAAGTAGATTTGCCGTGTGATAAGATGGTGGACAATTAGCCATAACTATAAGCATACTTGCCTGTATTTAGGTTGTTGCTATAATGACTAATGCAAGTTGAGAACCCAATAACCCAACTGCTCCGCTAGTATTTGACGAGGCTGCAAGCACGCTTTTAATTAATTGCTAGTCGTTTAGTACTAGTCACGCTGCTTAATTAGTAGTTGTCATCCTCATCAGCCTTTTAAACCAAGTGGCATGTACATAAACCAGCTCTTAAAAGGTGCCCGTGGATTTATCTCAAACGCTTGGTACAGGATTAACGAACACAACGCTATGTAGCTTGGCTCTATTGCACGAGACGCTTAACTATGAGAGAATAAGAGTGAAGAATGGAATAGATTACGAAAAATTTCTCATTAATAAAACCTTTGTACAATTTTTTGGTGTCAACGAATCTTGTTGACAAGTCATCTTGCTGTTTAGTTACATTCAAGTTGGATGAATGGAAGGGGTGATGAACTTCTGTTTAAACTAAATCATATCTGATTGACCTGTAGTTGTCCAAGCTTGAGATAGTGCTTGCTCAAGATGCTTCAAAGCTTTCTGATAATTCAAGAAACCCATAAACCAGAAATCAAAATCATCAACAGTCTCTATTTCTATGTACTTTTGTGATGGCTTCTGCACATTTTCACTTTGGTGTGCTGTCTTTATCTTCTTTAATGGGATCACAACCTGCATGAAGTTGATGTTTGAGGATGTCAGCTTTAGCTAGAAAAGCAGGAAAGGTAGAGAAAGAGGGAGAATTAGAGCTATTTTGTCTATTACCTTGTAATGGAATCTGACCGTTTTCCCTTCTGGAGAAGACAGCTCAATTGATCTCTCACTGCAGAAGGCAATCTTTTCAGTTGAGATAAAGAGAAGTCCTGCAATCGGACCAGCTGTTGTTGACAGGTAACATTGGCAAGCCTTCAACAATCTCTCTCCTTCTCTAACACCAAACAACTGCCTAAAGACTTTCTTCACTCCTCCTACTCGAATAATTCTTGCACCCAAGCTCAATTTTCCTTTCAGAGTTTCTGTGATCTTACTCCCCAGACTGACTGCAATACAAGAAATTCAGAAAAGATTTCGGCCATCGTCTATCGTTCATATATTTTTTCGAACTGCACTTGAAAAAAAAATTTGATGACTCTAATTAACCAGTCCAGAATGTTTACCATGTTCTCGGATTCCATTTGCAAATTTGTCAGCTTTTTTGCCTAGCTTGTTCATCCGTTTAAGCACCGATGCCTCTTTATCTGCAATATATTAAGACCAGTAGATTAGTAAATAAATACTGTCACTTTTTACAGGATGGAGGAGAGAAAGCGAGGGAGCTTGAGAGAGAGAGAGACCTTGCTTGACAGTGAGGGACTTATTTGCAGGAGTTGGAACATAGCCCTGGGTAGAATTTTCGAGCAAAAATCTCGGCATTCTCTTAACTGGTTTTGCTGCTGAGGTGATTGGAATTCCAATAACTTGTTCCTGGGCTGAAATCTTCATCTTTGATTAACCTTCTGACCCTTTGTTGCTGCAAGCAGTGAATGTGCTTTTCTCTGGAATATGTAGATTTAATGGAATTAGACGGCTTAGGTTGATGAAGCCATGTATTATGCAAGTATATATATAAAAGCATATCTGTGGTTGGCGAAACTCAACTTTTCTTTGCATGACTCATCCACGATTTTAAAGGCATCTATATATTGACTCGACATGACATATTTTTAATTAATAGAAAAGATGACATCTTTGAAGAAAAGATATTGTAGTTGTCAATTTTTGCCAAATCTCTTAATTTCAAATTCATTTAATTTCTGTATATAGTATATACTATCCAATTATCATTGCCGCAGAAACAAAATAAGATCATTCCGTTACAATGCACCAGTCAGTGAGAACATTCTAGATGGGAAAAGTGCTACTACTAACATTTCACCGCAATTTTCCAGGAAACCTGTGGAAGTTATGGAAATGAAAATTTTTCCTTGTTAGTTGAAACAGTTTGTTTGGTGAAGTAGGATCAATCCTAACAAACACCACATTGTTTTCTTTTTAATTTTTCTTATATGCTGACTGTGTAGGCGTGTGTGGTTGCAGACTTTTGAGCTGGCAATATAGCTTTCTGATGCCAGCATCCCATGTTGAATATTACTATAAAAAAAGTTATATATAGAAGAGCAGGTGTTGGATCAATCAACATGAGAGGCAGTTAGATTTCATGGATGGCTACTTTTCCTTGGATTGCGAAAGTCCATTAATTTAAGGAACCACTACCAGCACATGGAGTCAATTTGCAAAAATATGACCTCATTCAGTCACAAATGCACAACTTCATTTGTCAACATCTCACTTTTATCCTGTAAGAAATGACATCTTTTATCCATTCTTTTTATCTTCATATGTCTGAGGTGGAGGTGACTAGACAGTTGGCCACCCCTCCCCTTTCTGCACAAAACCATGAACATTAAGTTATTGCTATTATTATGTTATTAGACTTTGAAAGAATCCTTACAGCTCTTTGTTTTAGGAAATTCAATTGCCATATCATATCCAAATCAGCCTCATTTCCTACATGTCATTCAAGAATGAAATTAGTTTTAAATATTATGTCCGAATTATCTATAAAGAGAATCAAGAAAGAATATTCCTATCTAGGTCGGAAGATGTTATAATTTATGAGTGGAAGTGGAAGCAAATTCCAAAGGTAAGAAGCTGGTGAATAGAAAACTACTAAATGGCTGCTCTATATGTTCTGCTGCTGCTGCAGTGTGTCCTACATCTTTCATAGTCAGATTGATAAATTGATATTATCTTAATTATTTCTGACGTTAACAGAAGTTAATTGTTCAGCTCAATATTGATGAGCTCACAGGCACGAAATCAAAAACAGCAAGACAGTTCAGTCATATATATATATCTCAGGCAGACATATCTTCAACAATCGATTTAGTAGAGTTGGATCGATTCGTAAAGCTGGATGCTTTTGAATTCAAAAGCACACAAAGGGAACAGTAGAACTTTCATCTATAGATCCTGCTACCAGGCAAATGTAAGACCAAATTTGTAAGAGTTGGGGTCTCACTTGGAGGCTACAGCAGCCAATTAAGTCCTAAGCTGACCACGTGTATCCAATTGTGCTGGCTTTATTAATTATGTATGTATAGTGCAGGTCGGAATCAATCAAAAAATTTAGAAGGAAAAGAAAATGGTTGAAGAAAAGATGGAAGTTAGAAGAGTGCATGCGTTGAATGCATGGAAGGAAAGAGTTGATGATAGTTTGTCGAGGAAATAAAAGAATTTGGTTAGTTGGGAAGATGCTTTTCAATAATTGAAATGCAATTCAATCGTTGTATCAGACTATCAGCTTTTTCCACCTTCATTCTATCCTCAACCAAATCTATGCTTTTGAGTTGGCACATTTCAATGCATGTTGTGAGTTTATTAATTTCATTGCTTTTCTGACATCTGGATGGATCTGCACCTCCAACTGCATATCTATCTATCTATCATTCATATTGTGTTAATTAGGTCAATCAGGTCAGCTGCTGCTTTTTTTTTCTTCTTCCAATTTGTAAAATAAATCAATATAACATATGGAATTAATATCATAAATAATCTTCGATTCCTTACAAATTGTAACTTTGAACATCTTCTCTTCTTTCCAGTTTATTAATGGAAATCGAGATTCGTTAAGTGCAAGGGTTACAGTTTTTGTATTTGGAAGGAAAATTATGGCAAAAGAAATCTACATGTCCAGCCCCTTGTAATTATCATTTTGCCCTCTTAGATCGGTTTTTTATCCAAGTTGCCTTTTATATTTCATTTTTTGTTCCCTCCATTAAAATTAAAATTTCGACGTATTACATGCCTCTTGATTGGCACAATGTATTTTTTTGACATGTCACATCATTATATAGTGACTAGATGTATCGTGTTTTGAATTTTTAAAAGTTAAAGTAGACCAAAAACCGATCAAGGTGGCAAAATAATAAAAACGAACAATTACAATGTCCTATGGCGAAAATTATTTTACTGAACAGATATGCTGATTTTTAACTGTGTGATGTAGAGCAATTTTTGTGTATGTTATGGGTTAGATTCATTAATACATACTAAATTATCTTAGACAAAGTTTTAAGAATAAGGACCTTTGTATTCCCATATTAAACAAGGAGAAGCATCAATCTATAAGAGAGACAAACTGAAGGCAAGACTAAGCACAATATGTGCTATCATATACTACTCAAAATAGCAAAAAAGTAAAATGGGGCTCTTTACAATTTTGATGCCATAAATTTTAAATACCATTAACCCACTACTAGATACTAATGTTGTAATGTAAAACCAAAAAGTACTAAAAAGCTGTCCTACCCATAAATGCTGCTATTTTTCAGCAGCGACTTCCTGTACAAATGCACGCAGTTCCCTCCCTATTGCCTTATTTGACATTGCTACCAAATTAAACAAATGACATCAGACGACTTTCTTTTAAGCAGTCTTATTCAGGCTAAAATGGAGAAGCCGCTAACCCAACAGCACCAAGTGCGAATTTTCTTCTGCCTTTGTACATATTGCGGCTAAGACATGCATATCACCTATGAGCAGTTGTGGGTGGCATTGGATATGTCATAGGACCCATGTTCATTGGTGCACCAGGAACCACTGCCCCTGAGACAGGGACCCTAACACCATAAGCCATGTGTGCAGGGGCAGGAAGATTAATAGGGGTTCCAACAGCTGAGACAAGAGGACCTCCTATAGGCTGCCCTATAGTTGGAGGTCCATACACACCAACACCTGGGGGTCCTGCAGGGTGTTGAGAAGGTTGTTTAGCTACTTTGCCCGAGGATCCTCCTGCAGCAGAACCATTTGCTTGACCAGTTATTGGTCCTTGAGGGGCCGAAATGTCTCCATTGCCTACACTTGTAATATCATGAATGCTAGAGCGCCGCCTATCTTTGTTCATTGAGTTCAAACGGATGAAATACTTTTGTGCATGGCTGGCCACTTGAGTTGGTGTTCTCGTCACTACAAAATTTCTGGAAATACTTCGCCAATCACCTTTCCCATATTTGTCCAAACCAAGAAGAAATAACCTGTAATTTAAGGGTAGAAAGCTCAGTAGTGCTACTGGAACACAAGAATTCTACCGTTACAGCTTACCATAGCATAGCCATTGAAAATACTTATCTATTGTGTAACAAGAGAAAACAATTAGAAGAAAAGAAAGATTAATAGGGGATCCAACAGCTGAGACAAGAGGACCTCCTATAGGCTGCCCTATAGTTGGAGGTCCATACACACCAACACCTGGGGGTCCTTTGTCCAGTGGAATAAAAATATGAAATGTGTATGCACAACTGAGTCTTAATAATAAAGTAGCAGCATAGCTATTCAACATCTGATTTGATGGCTACATAAACTTGACTACAAAGGATGAAAAAAAAGAAAGAAGGGAAAAGAAAAGAGAGAGAGAGAGGAAATGACTCCAACTCTGCTTAGAAACAGATAAAGCAATGAAAATAAAAAGATGATTTGACAAACACAACCAACAAAGGCATCTACATTATTCAATGATAAAGAACAGTACGTAGATCAACCACTACACTGAGAAAGAAGAGCAAGGGAAATAGCATCACCATGCTGAGCCAAAAGAACTACAAATACAATAACTCCTCTAAATCATTACCAAAAGTTGAATATAACATCCCCAAATTAAAATGACCTGATTTTCATGTAAATTTTTAACTAAAATGAAATCTTCTGAAATAGCAGTTCAAAATATCCAATGGCTATGTGTTCATTCTATGATTTTTCTAAAGGTCTATATGCTAAACATTTGGAAACTGACTATTAGTAAACAATTTGAGCCAAATTCCTGGGCTTCCAAATTGCAACAATCCAACCAGGTTCGAGGCACCAATTTAGCAGTGAAGATGTTCTTAAAGGTTTTAAAATCTCACAAACAATACCACATAAAAAAGTGCACACTTATATGAATGAAAAGATTGATAACCAGAAAGATTAAGTTACAAAAGTGCCCTATGAGCGGATTTTCATAAATTTCCATAGTTAATAATGCTGCAAGTTAATCAACTAAAAGATTGATAAATTCCAGATTGAAATTCATAAATCTTCAAAATCCCCATTTTCATTGCTAAAACAGAAGTAAAAGAATTCTGTATGCTCAATGTCAAAATTAAGTGACGTAATATGCATCAATACACCAGTTTACATATTTAAAATCTTTTCTGAACTGCAGGAAGCATTTCTCAGTTAAACAGACTACCAGTAGTATCATGGTCCCATAATTTTTCAAATTTTCATAATGGATTTATCATAAACAGAAAATTTCTAGAAATATATTAAGAAATGAACTATAAATATGAATTTTAAACCATAAAAGAAAACTTTATCCTTGAAGAAGTTGGAAGGGAACACAGAAAAATTAAATATCTAGATGATATCAACCTACAAAATCCATCTCATGATTTTTGTTCATTATGTGACAGCTGGATATGCATTAAATTGTTTCTTTTGACAAAGAACACAGAAAAAAAATAATTAAAAAACAAAGAAAAAGATGGCAACTGTCAAAAGCTGTTTCATCATTCATGCAGTTTAAATCACAATTTTTATTTGAGTAATTATGTGGTGCACTTGGTGTAATTTACACTAAGTGCTTTTGAACCATCGGATTATCAGCTTTTAATCTCATCCATTAATTATCAATAACTGAGATTAAAAGTTGATGATCTAATAGTTCTAAAATTATAGGTGTAAATTACATTAGGTACACCACATAAGTCCTCTTTTTATTTGCTCAAGTGCTAGCATTTCCAAAATTTCCTAAAAATTGTGCACTTAATCACAGATTGTGTGGATTTTTTTTTCTTTTTGCACATTTGGCATCAAATATGCAGCACAATATTATGTTAAAGAAACTGATAGAAAATCATGTATTTATGAAGTTAACCCAATAATATTAATGTTTACCAAGCATGACTTACATTGAGATTTAATCATCTTCAAATTCAAAAAAAAAAAAATCATAACTGGAAGATGTTAGGTCATAACATGGTTCCAAAGACAAAACTCGACACAAAAAGATACAACTAACCTCAAAAGCACACACTTGATGACAAAATATAAGGAAAAACTAATGAATGAAGCAACACAGCAGTAAACAATTGATAGCAAAATAAAAAATCTATAACTCTTTTGCATCCAACATCACTAAATAGGGATAATATATGAACAAAATAAATAGGCAATGATAAAATTTACCTGTGCTCATCCTCTGTCCAAGCAATCCCTTTACGGCGTTCTTGATCTGACCTTGAAGCCTTACTGCCGTGAGTAGACTCACTGTTATGATGCCCCTGGTTGCCACCCTTCTTACTAGTTCCTTCATCGCCACCATGGCTCATTGAACCTTCAGGAGAAGAATAGTTAGGCAGAGGCACACAACCCGCTTCAATCTGATTCACATCATCAACCAGAACTTCATAATGAAGTTTAATTTCTTCCACAGTTCTCCCCGGAACATCAGCTGCAATTTTCTCCCACCGATCTAGAGCATCCTCAGGATATGTCGCAAGGGCATTCTCAAATGCCTTATCCTGCTCTCTAGTCCACACAGAACTACAGCCAGCTTCATCCACAGTCATCTAGACTAAACTGTAAGCCAATTTCCAAAAGAAGGTATTTTCTAGAACAGTTACTAGATATTTGGATCTGAAATATGTCTATATTTGGTATCACCAACAACCAAAGTTGTGGTGGCTTAGAATTATGGGAAGCAGGATGTGTCAAGCTATGGAGGTAAGGAAGAACAGAAACAAACAGATGGACCCCAAAAACGACCAGGAGAGCTTCACCAGAGATCACCTCCAATAAAAATCACAAACCCTAGAGGAGTATGTGAAGATTTCAATAATGATTTGCTCCACAATTCAAAAAATTGAACTCTTGTGAATTGCTGACCTATTTTTGAATGAAAACGCAGCAAAGTTTAGTTAGACCATGAGAAATATCTGAAACCCATTAAATCAAAGATGCAATAAATGGCAGTTTTAAACAGAACAAAAATATATGTATACACACAGAGAAATTAATGTGCCGGTGAATTGAATGGCCAGTGGTAATTAGGGTTGGATAGTGAGATATGAAAGAGAAAATGAAGAAATCAAACAAAGAAGAAAAACCCAGAAACCTACAATGAATTATAGGGACTTAGGAGAACCCCCAATCCAATTTCGAATTCCAACAAAAACCCAGTTAACCTGTGTCCTACTTGATAACAACAGTTTTCACAGCACAGGCCCACAAAAAATTATCACACAAATACTCTCGTTCTTTTTTTAGCTCAAATTTAAAATTTTACAGCGTAGGCTCCAACTTCACATTCTTTGTTTTCTTCTGCGAATCTAACCAGACACTACTATTACCCCACTCAACATGTATACTGCGCAATGACTCTCAAAAGAAATTTAAAAAATAATAATAATAATTATATTAACAGAGCTCTTGAAATAGCAAGGAGCCAATGCGTCTTACACAGGAAAAAACAGTAGTTTGAAGTTCAGATCAAAAAATGAAAAATTAACAGAAAAAAAAAATCATGTTCATCATTTCAGTCAATGATATGATATCCAGAAAGTAAACCCTCTACTAATACCTTCGGAATCAATCACAAATCTAAAAGCCGCATGGGATTCCTAGGAATAGAAAACAATTCACTGAATTAGATAGACCCCAAATCCAAATTTTTTCAACTCGTCATTGAAAAGAAGAAAAATGAGACGCTTTCCTTTTTAACTGTCTATCCAAAACACCATAAAAGAGGCATTACCTACTAACTCAGATAGTAACATCAAAATTTTGACGCTTTAACCAACCCTTAAAATCTTTTACTTCCAGAATTAGTATCATTACTTTCAGAATTAGTAAGACAGGCTGTACACATAGGGAAGCGGAGGTTTTAAAAAAAAAAAAACTAACCTTCACAGTGCAAACCTTATAACCACCTTCATCTGTGTGTCGCCCCAAATTTTGATTAAAAAAAAAACTGAAACTTAATGAAAAACCAATGGCATGGAATCTGATAATTCTATCTATATCTATATATATTTTATAACGAAACCCAGATGTTAAGTAAAGGAAATTCAAGCGATAAAATAAAAATTAAGGTCCCTAATAAGAACAAAAATTGGGAGTATCCAGAAACAAAGATAAACCCAAAAGAACCCATGAAAGAAAACAAAAATTTTGTTTTAAAAGGAAACCAAAATGGAGTGAAATTTACAAGGGCACCCGTAGAAATTATGAATGATGTTGATGGGTTATCCTGAAAAAAATCAAGGAAGGAGGTGGTCAGGAACAGAATGGGTCAATTGGTCCCATCCCCAACAACAACAACTACTACTACTTGCTTACACATATAAGGACAGCTGGGATTGAAAAAGGCTCCTTCCAAGTTGCTACACTATGGAATCTGCAATTCTCATTAATATCTGACAGGATAATAACCTCTAGAGAGTGTGACCTTTTTTATGAGAACTGCCCCTTTTTCTTTTCTTTCTATCCAAACAGATTTCTTTTTTTTTTTGTCAAAAAAAAAAGGACACGCAACATAAATCAGTATGCGTTTGAATAAAGATGGCCAGTTGCAGATATATTTGAACTGAAATACATAATCAATAAAATATGATTTGACATGCTTACACACCCATGTAAATTTATAAGCGATTATTACCTCTTGTTCGTCTTCTGTGGAATAATAAAATTAAGATGGAAATTAAAAGTTAGAATCTTTGGTGGGTGGGTGCTGCCTTCTCTCGCCCTTTTCAGTTGCCGAGACTGATAACGCAGAGTCAAAAGGGCAGTATATAATATATAATCAAATATGGAAATACATATGCTGATTAAGGACGGAACAGACAGACTTCCGTACTAATTTTTTGAATTTGATTATTTTAATTATTATTTAAAAAAAAGGGGGGGTTAAGGAAGTGCTCCTAAATTAAGATTATGTTTGCCGTTAGTTTACTTGTCTCTGTTGATATTGGTTATTGGATAGGCATTAGTTATATGGACGAAAATTATTTTTTTTTTGTTAGATGAGAAAAAGAATGAGGGAAGGATAATTATTTACAGGTGACAATGCGAGAAGCAAAACGACAATAAAATTGGTCAGATGACGTAATATTTAAGTGATATCCAAAAGGGAAATTCAGAATATTGAATGTCTAAACGTTAAATTAGGAAAGATTCGCAATTGATTTAAACACGCAGCAGCAGATCCATTGAATTTCTCTAATAATAAATGGACAAAAGCACGAGGGATCCTGTACTATAATCTTAATCTTATAGTTATAACACGTGTTACTGCTATTCATCAAATTATACGTGCATTCTAGCTGGAGACTATCGCTCTGCCATGATCTTTTTTCTTATAGAATGAGATTGGGAGAATCACGCAATCATAATTATATGCCAAATTTGAAGAAGCGTTGGAGAATATATAGAGACAAGTTTCCTACTAAACAATATATAATCCAGATTGCAGTAACAAATTTGGATGTGTATATATTATTCCTGAAAATCAGCAAAAGCAATGAGGAAACTTTTGGACAAATGTGCAACTTGTGCTCAAATCTATGATTACTTTCCAAACGTCAATTTAAATAAACATCAAGGTGTCACATGTTCATCTTCCAATTATTATTATTATTATTATTATTGGAGTTTTCGAATTAAAATAAATAAAAAAATTTCAGTCGTACCAGCAGAATGAGAATATGAGAAACGTATTCAAACAATTAATTATTGCTCGACATTGACATATGCCTGCATAAAGCAAAGCTCGATGCTACCAGCACCTCAAGGTAAATAATTCAATTTCTCCGGGAATTAATAATGTTGATGATTGAAATATGCTCGTATCTTGTTATGAATTATGTGATTAAATTTTTAAACGTTAATTGCCTGATGACATAATTTCATATTCTTTATTTATTCCTTCAGTCATTGAGAACATAATTTTATTTTCTTTATTATGCATCCTAAATTTAAGTTAGACATAAATTGAAAATAATTGTAGAATTTGATTGGTGGATAATTATACGAAATGCATAGGTCCACAAACAGATGCACATGCCCTCCTCCTCTTTTTTTTTTTTTTTCTTCAGTGGTCCAGCATCTGCAGTACTCTGCATTTTCCTTTTATTTTTCTGCTCACTTTTGCACTTTCTAAACATTTTCTTTTTCCAACAATAAAAAGTAAAAAGAAATCAATGGTAAGTGCTGAAATTGCATTTGTATTTCCATGAGCTTCAATTGAAAGAAAAATGAAGTGGTTATAGATAGAAATTGAAGTGAAAACGATGATGATGATTGCAATTTCTTTTTTCTTTTTAAATTGCTATGGTTCGTTTCATGCATCGGCCAAAATTATTATTAATTAGTTATGCGGCAAATCATTATCTCTACTTTCTAATTGAGTCTAAACAGAGATGATAATTTAATTTAATTTAATTTGATTCAAAATTTTAATTTAGACTTTGTGTGGTAAAATTAGCTAATAATTTAGTTATTAGTTGATAATTTAACTGATTTAATTAAAAATGTCGAGTAAAACTAACTGAAAATATACGTGAAAAATATAAAATGATATATTTATATTAATAAAAAATACTAAATAATCCAAATAAAGTATATAATTTATACACATATTATATATTATAATATTTATATTAATATTAATATTTCATCTCAATATAATAACTACGTCACGTTCGCGACCTAAATTCTGACCGTATACACATATTATTGTCATTTGTATTGCAGTATAGATCGTACCGACCAGAGTCTAAATACAAATATATGAGTGTGAAAAACCTAATTTAATATAATAATATAATGTTTAGTATGAATATTTAATTGATTTCATGAAATGTTGCTATTTCATGTCATGCACGTAAATCAAGACAACGAACCAGGTCGGAAATACAAGATTTTCGACTGCCAGTGAAAATTCGAGTTAAGCATACCAAAATATAGAAAATAATATTTTAAAACCATATGTGAAGTTATATGAAGATATTTTAATGTTAAGGCTCCAATTTACGAAAATAATATTTATGGTACAAATTTACAGTCTGATTTTCTGATTAGAAGTTAGAAATATGTGTCTACTATTCCAATAATGTCAATATGATCACAATTGAATTTAAAGATTTTTAAAACTGATAATTTAGAAATCAGATTTCAAATGAATTTTTACATACATAATTTAGAAGAAGGACTAAATCGTAAAAATATAATTTTTACACCGGTGGTCATTTTACAAAATCAGAAAGACCATTTCAAAGAGAGTTTTTCAGAGAATATCAGTATGTTCAATTTAAGGAGATAAGGTCATTTGGGATATAAAATTTAAAAAAATAAATTTGTTCAAGTAGTAGATTGAAAAATTGGAAAGTTGGTGGAAAAAAAGTCCAAAATCAAAGTTTCTTTTCAATTAATTTGGATAAAATCTAAATTATCTTCTTGATTAATTTTAGTCGACCAATTGGAGCAAGAATTATATTTAATTAAGATTAATTAAGCACTAATCAAGTATATAAAGTAAAAAATGGACAAAAATTCACAAATTCATCATATATATATATAACTCATCATCTTTTTCTTCTTCCTTTGCACGACCACTATAGCCTTTTCCTTGATTTCTTTCAATTTTTTCTTATAAATTACCATCATCCAAATATAAAGAAGTATAAGGAATTAAGTAGGAGTAAATATAATATTTTTGGAGAAAAATCATATATTGGCCAAAAATTCCAAGAAAATTGGAGGTGAGATTTTCTTCAAATTTCCATAGATTTAAGTTAATTTGAATGATTGTTTTAAATAAATTTTAGTTTGATAATGTGTTTGATATTGAATTTGTAAAAAAGAAGAGTTAGGGTTTTGTAGAAAAATTATGGAAAAAATAAATAAAAATAAAAAATGAGACTTGAAGAAGATGGGTATGGTAAAATTTTGATGAAAATAATTTTTAAAAATTTTCCATAATTATGGCCGATTTTTAAAAAATTATTCTGAAGAATTTGTTTTTTAAAATGATGAAAATGGAGTTAAATGGAGTGTTTGGAAGTGAAAGATAATTTTTGCAATGAATGAATATTTAATAGAATTTTTAGTGAATTTTTTGATTTTTGGCCTAATTATTGAAAAATTTATTGGAAATTATTTAATATTAATTTAGTGATGAAAAATGCAAGAAAATGGGTTAAAGTGATTATTGGAATTTTTAAAGCATTTGTTGAATTAATATGAATTTTTGAGTGGAAAAATGAAAGTAAAAGGAGAAAAAAATAAGGAAAATAAAATAATAAAATAATATTGAAAAAATTTTGGTCACGCTGGAAAGTGTATTGGGTGACCAAAGTCTCGGATGCATGTAATGAGAAAAATAATATCGATATGAAATTATAATATATGAGAGAGTAAGAAGTAATCAACGAGTTTAATTTTCAATAGAATATATGTTAAATATGTATTTGTAGTTAATTATAAATTATTTGTTGTTCAAGCACATCTACGAAATCGGTACCGAGGGCGAACCGGAGAAAGGAGCTGTAATGCCTGCTAATTGGGGTTTAATTTTCATAAGAGTTTAAGATACATGTTATAGTATATGAGGGTATATTGAGGATTTATTTGAGATTTATGTAAGATTTTTAGGTAAAAGTTAGCTTAGATTAGGAATTAGAGGAAAAAAGGCATAAAATCAAGTGAACTGTGAAACAGTAATGGGCGTGACTACAGGAGTCACGGTTGTGACTGTCGAGGTGAAGTGTTCTGGTGACTTTTGAGGTGAAGTGTTCTGGTAACTTTTGAGTGTCACGGACTTGACTAAGGGAGTCACGGATGTGACAGGTCTGTTATAAATAGGTTCAGTCCCATTTTTTTTTCATTTTCACACAGTGTTAATAGCTCCAAACCCTAGCTGTTGGTATTCTCACATCCAAAAGGCAAACTCCATCAATTCTCTTCAAATCATAGCCCTCTAAACATAAGATTTTTCCATTTAGAGTGAGATTCATCAAGGATTTAGAGAGATAAGCCTGGAAAAGAAGAATTTTGAGAAGGAGGAAGCTTGGAGTTTGAAGAGAACTCGGGATCTTTTGCTAATTAGAGATGATTTCAGCCTTCAAGAGGTAAGAAATCATGATTTATCATCTCTTTTGTATGATTTCTAATTAGATACTAAGAATTACTCGAATTTGAGTGAAGATTCATTTGTAAGTGAGTGGATTGAAGTGTGATCTTAAGTTTCCTTGGGGGAAACTCATATTGATGCTAGATTAAGTGGTTGACCATGTTCGTAATATGGTTTAAGTAATGAAAGACCTAACTTGAAGAGTTTGAGTTTTATGATTTGAATGTTTATGTAATTTATGTGTTGATATATATATATATATATATAGGGAGTATCTTGGATGGTGGAGTAATCATTAAAGAGATTGGACAAGCTCCAAATCTTGGAGTTTTTCATGGCTTCTTGGAGGTATGTACACATATGTCTTAGTTCAATTTAAATGTTTATTTAAGCATTATTTTGGTAAATTGAATGCTAAAACGAGGTCATTGGTATGCTAAGTCAACTTTATGAACGTGGAATGGAATGTTAATAAGGGTAAATGACATGAATTGAATGTTTAGGTAAATGGAAATGAACCCTAAGCGGGGTGCTAAGAACAATGAATGGTATACAACTGGCTTTAATGGGAATATTAGCATATGCAAACATTGCTAATGATAATAATAACGAAAAAGGGCAATAATGACTCAAAGAATGGTTAATATATTTAATAATACATAGATGAGTTAAATGTGTATAAGAATGAAAAAGTGGTTTATGAAACCACAAGGGAAATGGTAATGAACTACATTAGCAAAATGAATGGTTGTGGAAGAAAAGTGGGAATTAATGGAGGTGTGGAAATTAACGTGTATGCTAATAATATGAATTGTGAAATAGCTGACAAAGGAAAGGAAGATGTAATTATGATTGAAAATGTGTTAAAATAAACGAAGTTGCCATTATATTCAATTAAAATGTAATGACATGCTCTATTTATTTAGTTATTGTGTTATCTTTGTCATATGAAATGTACATGGATATGTTAGCTTGTGCATAACTATTAAGTGCTGAGAATGTTGTTAGAAATTACTACAGTTGGTTAGCTTTAGAGATTTTGTGTGTATGTGCATGTTTTAGGTTGTTAAAACTCGGATAAAGGCTAAGTTTCTAGAGTCATGCAAGGAGTCACGTCCGTGACTTAGGTGTTATTGAGATATATAAGGGTTCACAACCAGGCTCACGCTCAGGTAGGCTGTGATCCTGGTCGTGACTGTCTATATAATGTATTTTTAAATGTTTATTTGACGAGAAAAAATTGTATTTTTTATATGTTTTATGTATGGTATATTTATATGAGGCTTTTAGGCATAGAATATAGTCAATTGACACTAGTTGTGAACTTTAAAGATGAATGATTTTATGATTCAATTATGTAGGAATGTTGTGACATTCAAATATGTGATATGCATTAAATGTTTGAATGAGATTTTCAGGTCCGGAAAAGGGTAAAACAAAACATGATATCATGGTAGGAGGTTAAAACGGCTTAGGGCCCAATATTTAGGCGCCTTTGACCATTGTTTTTGCAAAATTAAGGTGACTTGAGCTCGGTAATTGGACGCTCTTAGTCTTACTAGTCGAGGTGGTTTGAGGTCTGGTATTTAAGCACTCTCGACTAGAGAAGCTCAGTTGAGCTTGAAATATTTAAATTTGTGTAAAATGTCATAATAAGGCACGAAATATGCTTGGCAAGATCGGATGAGTCTTGAATTTGTGTTGAATATTGTGTTGTGATATGGATGATAAAATTTGTGTCATGTTATATGGATGATTGTATATATGTATATGTGTATATTATAAAAGGTTGATTGCAAGGTAGTCGAAAATATGGAAATAGAAAATAATGTAATATGAGAAAAAGATAATTCTTGTCTATGGATAAAATAAAGGTATTGGTACGAGTATATGTATATCTATAGTTATAAAATGTTTAGACTTATGTGATACTGTGTACTACTAAGCTTTAATTTGTTTAGCGTGTGTATGGTTTTCTCTCATATGCAAGATTGATGTATGAGCTGGAGTTGGCGATAAGGCACAACCCAAGAAGTCAAAAGGTAAAGCTGACACTAGGAGGATGATGATACATGTATATATCATGTTCATGAGTTTAAGTGTAATAAAAGTATTTAGTTTTGTTTTTGCTTTTGAAAATTTGTATTGTTATTTTTGAATTGGGTGTAGTTCAAGAAATTTCAAAGTCTGTAAAGTAAAATTTAATTTTCCGCAAACTGTATTTGATTTGCATTTTCAAGTTATCATGACTGTAATACAAGGAAAAATATTATATATAGATCCATTTAAATCTCATGCATTGTAACATCCTTTGGTACGATTAGAGAGAATTCTAATTACATCGAGGGATATTTCAGGAGCTGGCAGACACCGGTATGTAATAGTTGAGACCTGTACAGTAATTTATAATTTTAGCCATTAAATACTTAAAATATGATTTTAATAAAGTTTTGATTTAAATGGATTTATATGATAAATATGAAATTGATAAATAATTATTTATGACATATATATATATATATATATGTATCTTATTTTCTTTAATACTTAAAATAGTTGGAAATATTACGAAAATTTGTAGTCGAAAAAATTTAATATTTTAACCCTTATATTAGCGTAGATAATGGTATAGAGAGTTATTAGCATGCCAATAGAGTTATTTGCTCTGTGGATTTCATGTAGTCATATATTATACTTTGCGACCGATGAGTTTCATGTGGTCGTATAATACATATATTCGCTCTGGTGGATTTCTTGAGACTGTGCAATATAATTTATTCACATTATTTTCTCTGATCTGGTAGGTTTTCTAGGATTATAATATGATATATACTTTTCGTTTTCCTGTGATTAGTCTATAATGATTTAATATATGGACATAACAATAAATTTTTATGAGTTTACGATATTGATAAATGATTTTATATTTTCTATAAATGACTGTTATTATAAATTATTATAGCACTGAATTGTATAATTCAGCGCGAAAGTTTATTTTTCTCTCGTGCATGTTTTAAGTGAAGATAAAACGACAAATATTGTAAATATAGAGTCACTAATAGTGAGCCATACGGTATGAAACCAAGAAGCAGTGGTAGTCATTCTTAGCGGATTGATATTTTCTTATATATTTTGTTATTATAGTATTAATGATGTAAATAAAAAAAAATTAAATACTCTTGTACAGTGGAATGTAATTAGAGAGTGTATTTAGTATTATACTGCATATATTCTTATTTTATATATTTTTTACTTAAAAATATGTTATAGTATTTTATATAATAGTATAAATATTTTGCTATCGGTTAACCTGTTTGGAATTGAGTTTTGAAAAAATATTTTTCAAAATTTTTTTGAGTGTTGAAAACTGTTTTTGGTAAAAGCAGATAAATAATTTTTTTTTTCAAAAATAAAATTGAAAAAAACAATTTATAATAAATAAAAAAACCAATGAATTAAATTAAAATAATTCAAAAATTGCTTTTAAATAGAAGTTACAACGAGGCGGGTTCGGGATAAATTTTTTTGTCTCCGAAACTTCCACTCCAATCTCCGACAGAAAATTTTTTTTTTTTCCTATCTCTACATCCGATGGGGATCCACGATCCTCAATTTTTATAATAATTTTTTATAATATTTAAAATTATTTTTTATTTAGTTAATTATATAATTTTTAAATAGAAAATATTGTTTATTTTAAATAAATATTATATTGTTTATTTTATTATTTTTAAATTTATTAATTATATTAAAATATAAATATATATTATATGTATAAATATATATATATAATATATAAATATAAATAAAATTATCGGGAGCGGAAATCAGATATAGTGTACCGCCTCATTCCTGCTATAAAAAAATTTCAGAGACAGAAACATGATATATATTAAATGCAAAAAATTCACTTTGTTCGAGGCGTGTCACCACATGTCAAAAACAAATTGTCACCCCTAAAGAGAACAAACTCCAACAAAACCAAAACATTGCTAAATCCTTAATTTTACTCACTAAAAACTGCACTGAGAGAGCAAAACCATGAAAAAAATAAAGGAAAGGCAATTTCTTGCTAAAATGGCGGAAAATTACCCCAAGATATATAAAAGCAGAAGAGATTTAGAAAGAATGCAAAAAAAAAAAAAAAGAGAAAGAATTACTTTAATTTTTCTTTAATATGTATGTATATTATATTTATATCAAATAATATAAATAAATATATATTTTTATGTAATTTAATTATTCTATATAAAAATTTCTCCTTTTCTCGTTATGTACAAGTCTGGAATTCCAGCGTAGAATATAAAGTTATGGACACGCACGTGATCATCAGCTGTCCCACGTGAGCATATACGCTTGGCCTGCTGTAGTGTAGGTAAATACTCAAAGGAAAATGCAAGGAAAACTCAGCAATCACTTGCATGTATTTTCAGAAAGATGCAAAATTATCCAACGGGCATCAGCATTGTTTCCCTCATCTTCACCGTCATCCCCTTCTCCTTCCTTCATCATGTAAGAAAATTTTTCTTTCTTATTTTAATTTCTAACTGAAACTTCAATTCCATAGTCTGATATGAGCAGATTGCTTGATTTTGTCTTCTTTGATTTCTTTTTCAGGTTCAGATTGAGTGTGCTAAAGAGAATCCATTAATGCCCAAAGCATACTTGACTCGATATTGGAGCAAACACATAACCTCTTCTTTGCCTATATCTCCTTTCCTACTTTCGAAGGCCTCCCCATTGAATGCAGTTAACTCTGCTACTTTTGCCAAACTCGCCGCCGAAAACTCTCTCTCCACCCGCCTTACCGCCTTCTGCTCCTCCGCTAATCTCTTCTGCTTCCCCGACTTATCTCCTAGCCTTGCGAGTGAAGACAAAGGCTCCAACTTTGCAGTCTATTCGGACCAGAACTTCACCAATTACGGCTCCGATCGACGCAGCAGAGACCATTCGTTCAAGAACTACTCGCCTGACGAAAATTTCTCACAAGACACGTTTCGGCGGTACAGCCGAAACTCGCAGGGTAACAAGGACAAGTTTTCCCAATACGCGCCGGGTTCAAATCTTGCTAATGACAACTTTAACACCTATGGCACCGGTGCTAACGGCGGCGAAGGTGAATTCAAGGAGTACAATAACGAAGTAAATCTTCAAAATGCCCGATTCAATTCTTATGCTGATGGAGGTAACAGCAGGGCTCACACATTCTCCAGTTATGTAGAGAAAGCAAATTTGGGTGTTGAATGGTTCGTTAGTTATGGTAAGAATGGAAAAAAAAACCCTAACGAGTTTGAGAGCTACGATGTGGGTTCAAGTTTGGTTGAATCTAATTTTACAAATTACGGTAAGAATAGTGATGAAGCTACTGACATTTTCAAATCTTATGGGTTGGATGCCAATCAGGCAAGAAGCTCTTTCCACAGCTATGGCGTGGGAGGAAAATCTGGTAAAGAAAGTTTCACTAGTTACGCCGAGCATCCCATTGTGAGTTCAAATGCTTTCACATCTTATGCTAAGAATTCAAATTACGAACAGCTCGATTTCACCAAATATTTCGGCCAAACTTACATCGGCGGAAACAATTTCACTGGCTACGGTGAGGCAGCAGAAGGGCAGTCAATCAAGTTCAACACCTATGGGGAGATAACAGATTTGAAGCATTATGCTAAAAAGGGTTTGTCTTTCGCTAAGTACAACGAAAGCTCTTCTCCTCCTAGTACAAACACAAAAGCTACATTAATGGCTGCCAAAAAATGGGTAGAGCTTGGAAAATTCTTCCGAGAATCAATGTTGAAGAAAGGCACAGTGATGCCAATGCCCGATATCAGAGATAAGATGCCCAAAAGATAATTTCTTCCGCGATCTATCTCCTCCAAACTGCCTTTTTCTACTGCAAAAATCGATCAACTCAGGCAAATATTTGGATCAACTCAGAATCCAAGCATGGAAACCATAATCTTGGATGCTCTTAGAGAATGCGAGAGAGCACCAAGCCGCGGCGAGACCAAGCGCTGCGTGGGCTCCGCCGAAGACTTAATCGATTTCGCCACCTCCGTGTTAGGCCCCAATGCGGCGGTCCGGACAACCCAAAACGTGAACGGATCAAGGAAGTATATAATGATAGGGAATGTGAAAGGCATCAATGAAGGGAGAGTGACCAAGTCTGTATCTTGTCACCAGAGCTTGTATCCGTACCTGCTCTATTACTGCCATTCGGTTCCTGAAGTTAGGGTTTATGAAGCGGAGATAATGGATCCAAATAGCAAGGCCATCACTAACAATGGGGTTGCTATATGTCATTTAGATACTTCGGCATGGAGCTCCAGCCATGGTGCTTTCTCAGCTTTGGGTTCAGGTCCGGGTCGGATTGAGGTCTGTCATTGGATCTTTGAGAATGACATGATTGGACCTCCAATTGATGAATTTTTCAATTAATTTGAGTTGTTTATTAAGAATAATGACTTTTGAAACAATTTCAAAAATTTAATTTCTATTCTCAGTTTAATTTCAACTGTTATTTTAGAAAAAATTTAAAATTTTATTTATCTACCACTTTATTTTTTCAATTTTACCCTTAAATAGAATTTATGGTAGATTTAGACTAAATAATTATACACCTTTTTAATCTTAATTTTTTTAATAATTTTGAGTCTTTCAAATCCAAAAATAATTTAGTTTTAACACTCATTTTTTTTTTAAATTTAAAATTAATTAATAATTTTATAATCATAACAAAATTATCTAAAATGGCAGTTAAAATAGAATAAAAAAAATATAAATTAACCAATTATTTTATTAATAAAAATTAAATAAAATTCGAAATTATAGTCTCATGGCTACTATCCACTTAAAAATTTATTTAGAATAATGATTTCAGCATATTATATTGAAACAATTTCAGATAATGAATTGGTAGGAAGACCTACCACTATGTGTGCCATTGCCAAATGTAATTCCTCTCATACTAGAAAGAATTGAAGGGTCCACACACTATAATGAAGGAGGAATTTGCTGGACTGCATTGCATTTATAAATTTATATATGTTTGCCAACGAATGATATACATCACGGTAAGAAGTTTTGAGGACACTTGTGGCGCATCAAGAATCGTTACATTTTCAATTTTTAATTTCTAGTAGTTAATAGTTTATATTAAAATTTAAAAATTTAATAATTTTAAATGTCAGGTACATCACATACCCACATGTGCGGATGTATCCATAATTGGCTATATAAGTTTTATACGACAGTGTGATGTGGTAAGAAGTTTTGAACTTTTCATTAAAATGTTTATTTCTATGCTTAAAATGTGCTTATTGGGTTTTTTTTTTCAATTTTTTCCCATTTGGTAAATTGTAGGTAAAAAATAGAAAAGCCAATAAGCTGATATATAATTCTTTCCGTGGAATTGAATTAAATAGATGATGTGTAAATTGATTATGAAGAAACATCTAATTAGAATGCCAACATAACAGAGCTGAACAAGAGACAGACTTACTAAAATGGAAATTAAGTAACTACATATATTTATGTCAATATTAGAAGATTAACTTCCTTATCATGATTCATAATAATGTAAATGAAATGACGTAGGTCTCTTTCAATTTTACTGGAAGTCTTGACTTCGAACTCTAAGGATATCGTTATCTTAAAATTTATAAAAATATTTTAATATACTTGAAGTTCTATTAGTTACAAACAGAATTAATTTCAATATGTGGTCTTATTGGCTGAACATACATGTGGTCTAAAAAAAAATCTTCCTTACCATGACTTCATGTGATATCCCTCTATACATTAAAATGGAGGCATATATCCTAAAAGATGAGACAAAAATAGTATAATGTTCTTTTCCTTTAATCAGAAGTTTCAAATATAAGTTATGAATATAAAATATTTTTCAAATTTTAGAAGTAATATTTTATTTTATTAATAAGTCGTGTGTTTGGTAGGAATTCAAATTATGGAATGGTTAAAATAAAAAATGGAAGTAATAAATAAGACCCTTTAATTTTATATATTCAAGGACAAATACATAGGCACACATAAATTAGTGCTTGAAGAAGCAAACTAATATAAGAGAATTTTTCAAAAAATGCCGAAAAATTCTAAAATATTACAATGTTAGAATAATTTAATTTTTTTTTTTTGAAAATTATCAAAATTACCTAAACAAAATTATAAAATTATTGAAACTCAAAAAGTTATTCTAAAGTATACTAAAATTTACACATTGAATATACCTTGGAAATACATTCAAAATTTCTTAAGAATTTTTGGGGTATAACTTGAGCATTCATCGAGAATATTTCGGGTATTTCTTGAAAATATTTTAGAAATTTTTTGAAAATATATTGAGTATTTGAAAATATTTTAGAAATATTTTTTTTATAGTATCTTTAAAATATCTTAGGAGGGAATACCAAAAACAAATGAAGAGATATATATAATTTTGGGTCTATAAAGAAGCAGAATTAAGACGGGAACTATCGAGTCCAAGCATCAAAAGAGAGACAAATTACTTGAGCAACGAAATAAAAAGCTTGAATTTGAGAAAACGATGAGTAACTTAACCATCAATCAAATTAATCAAAGTCTATTTTAACGTAGCAAGGCTTTTCAAATGCATTTTTATATAAGAGGCTAGCAGCGCGGTTGGAGATTATGGGCAATGTTGCTGTCATCGAACGGTGTAATTCCATTGTCTGCAGAATTAGAAACCAGCTGCTAAGCTTCTCATCTATTAGTATCTGTTATGTCCACAGCAACCCTAACTCTGTGGCGGATCATTACGTAAATCTGCAGCGAATCAATCGCCGCACTTAGCATATGATTTCAAATTGTGAAAAAATTTGAGATCGGATAAAGAAGAAGAAGAGAGGAACAAATTTTTAATACCATAGATGCCGAGCTAGAGAGAGATATTGAAGAGGCAAAGGGCACAACAAATTGAACAAGGTTTAAGATTGAAAATAAAAAATGAAAAAAAAAAGTTAGAAATTAAAAAATGCATTTCATAAAAATGAAAAAAAAAAAAAGAAATATGAATTATTTTTGGAAGAAAAATTTAAGAAGGGGTAAATTGTGTAAAATTCCCTAAACGGTAAACATTAATCAGTCAACTCAAGCATTTCTTTTCTAATCTTGGTGAATTACATAAATGATATTCTAATTACATAAATTATAATAATTTAATATTTCAAATATTATTTGTAATATAAAAGTATTTTAATTTTAATTTTGTAACTAAATTAACTTTTATCTTCCGCTAGGTATTAGTTTTTATTTAAATTTATCTGATATAAATATTTCATGTTACATTTCTATTAGAAAGACTAACGAGTGTTTGATATTGCTATTAAATGTCTCAAAAATATATTTTAATTTTTTTTATTTAATTGACTTTTTTTTAATTTTTTATAAATTACTTTTTTTTTTCAAATCTGCTTCCGGAAAAAACCCTTATTTATCTGCTTCTACCTAAAAACAGTTTTCAAAACTCAAAAAATTAAACATACAAATTTTTTTTTGAAAAGTTTTTTTTCCAAATGCAATGTCAAACAAATTGTAACAACTAAAGACAGAAGTATCATTTTGTTACAAAATAAAAATTGAGATACTTTTGAGTTACAAATATTTTTTGAAGTATTAAGTTGTTACGATTTATATAATTGAGATACCGTAGGTGTAATTCATCCTCTAATCTCCTAATGTTATTATTGTTCAGCAATCTTGACCCTTTTCTTTCGAGTTTTTTTAACACAAATAACTGTCTAATATTACATAATTATTGAAATATCATCAAAATAAAAGGTATACCAATATCCCAACCAGAATAAAATTGTAACACCTTATACCTATGGATATCACTTATACTTATATCATGTTGTCGTATATTGCATATAATGGAACATACTCCTGTCTATTATGAGGGATTTTTTTTTTTTTGAATCATATAACACTATCACTTTGCAACATTTGACAGCTAAGCATCACATATACA
>CATIWF010110183.1:0-11505 GCA_949630135.1 Balakata baccata
CAGGTAATGGCTAACCCTACCTTGAAAAGGAATTCCATGTCAGTTTGGAAAATAATTTAATCATTGTGCGAAAATTTCCAAAATGCTTATTTACCTAAATCACCAATTGCCTTGGTGGGCCATTTTCAGACACATGTTGCAGAAGATGTAAGAAATGCCATAGTCCACTAGGCCTCTCTTTTTTCTCCTTGGTCCTCAAATTTCAAACTCCAACTTCAACGACAAGGGTGTACCGTACCTTAAAATTTTCAACATGTTTTATCATAAGATATTTCCTTTTCCTTTGGTGGAGATATACTGGATTTACTTTTTTCTTTCATGATGCTGTAATGGTAATTTGATATATAACATACAAAAAATGTATACACACACACATTGACAGGATCTTCCCTGCTGCAACCTCCTAGGATTTCCCTTTTCCAATCTTTTCTTTCATGTACCAGAACAGAAGCATGGAGAAGGTTCTGAAAAAGCATCCTCTTCCATCTTAAACAACTATCAGAGGATTTTCACCTCATCGCTTAATCAGCAGAGCTTATAAATGCTCTGAGAATCATACAATTGCAATATAAGTTCAACCCTGATTTACAAATTCTGTAGAAATCACACGTCAAGTGATTCTGCTGGTGCCCTTGATGTTGCAGATGCATGAGACCTTGATTCGGCAATTTTTTCAGTCACTTCGGCCATAACAAGTTTAGTCAGAAGCAGACCAGCAATAAGCGCCGCGCCCATTAACATTGTGAAAACTGCACTCCAGCTCGTAGCAGAAATATAACCTGTTAGCAAAGGTCCTATAGCAGCCCCAACTGAGCCTGTTCCATCTATGATCGCTGTAACTGTCGCCAATGCCCTCGAGTTCCCTTTCAAAGAACTGTGGGTTCCGAGGTCAGCTGAGACTGCTGTTGTTATTAAAGCATAAGGTCCATTCACAAACATGCCTGTAATGAACATGAGAGCAATATTTACAGCCAAGGAAACGTGTCCATAGCTACGGTAGAAGAAGAGTGCAGGAATCGCACAGTACATGAAGGTAGCTGCAGTAATGGCTCTGGCATCTAGACGATCAGAAATGTGCCCAGCTAAGATTCCCCCAATCACCCCTCCAACATCAAACAATGTTGACAAGTTACCAGCTGCGCCACTTGATAAATACTTCCCATCAATGGCTGCAAGATTGACAAACATAAATGTGACTTCACCGTATATGTAATGGAAGCCTATGGATGCATTCAATAACCCATGAACTGATAAACACACGTACCAATTATAATGCGACTTGCAATTCTATAAACGTATATTATAAGAGGAGACTAAAAATAATATGAGATACAAAAACCAGTGAGTCAAAATTACCAGTGTGGCTTATGTAGAATGGAAGCCAGTATAGAAACGTGTAAGCCACCAATTTGGCAAAGAAAAGGCAAAGAGCAAATGGAGCAACGCCGGGAATTTTCCATGCTTGGATGAACCCAACTGCTGTCGGTAATTCCTCAGAGTCTGATCCCAAAAGAGGCTCTGTAACGTCCTCTCCAGTTTTCCTCGGAGAATGCAATTCATCTTCATCTCTATCAACTCCAACTGACTCAGGATTAACAGGCAGAATCAGAAAAATCACCAAGCCAATAAAAGCAATAAGGATACCAGGCACGACAAAAGACCATCCCCATCCATAGCTCAACATTGCAGCAGCAATCAAAGACCCCGAAATGTTTCCAACAGAAGTGTGAGCATTCCATATACCCATAATTAGCCCTCTCTTGCTCTTCCCAAACCAGTTCCCGACCACAGCAACCACTGAAGGCCATCCAGTTGATTGGAACAATCCAGCAATCATCTGCACTATCAAGAAGTAGTAGAAGTTGTGTATATTTCCCCAATATCCAACACCAAACATTGAAGTAAATATACCAGTGCCCACCATTCCTATTGTCAAAAAGATCCGCAAATTCATTCTGTCTCCTATGTGTCCAGAGAAGAACATTCCTAAGGCATATACAGAGAGAAATGCCAGGTCAAGTTCACCCAGCAAGGCCGTGCCATCTGACGCATTAAATGGGGCCCATCCATCTCCAAGTTTCCATGCAAATCTTCTTCTTTCTACTGGTTCACTTAAATAAGTTCTCTTCCACGGTAAGAATTTTAAACCCACCTCAGATGACTGGGGATCAAGGGTACTTTTGACTATGCTGGTTGTTTTCCGAGCAGCATGGTAGCTGGTGTATGCAAAAAATGTCACAATCAAGACAATGGCTTGGTAGGTTTTGTAGGAAAGTCTTTTTCTATTTACGCATTCTAAGAATCTGATTCCGTAAGGTTTATTTTGATTTCTATCTGGGGCTGGCTCTGATAATGGACCCATTTATGAAATCTATACCCTGCAAATAATAAGGAGGAAGTTTAGACTTTACTATCTTTTATTAGATCAAAAGCACTAAAGCAGCAAAACAAATTAAAATTGAAGACTGAGAAATTAAAGTCTAAAGATGCAATATGTCTCACGAAAAAGATGATCACGAAAAAAAGAAAAGATATTTCATTAACAGATTAACTATTTTTCACAGCAACATGGGACTGGCAAGGAATTAGATACTCAAATTTGAATAATCCAAGCAACCCTCTGAAAGAACATCAAGCAAGAACAAGATTGTTAATTGAGCAAGAGAAAAAGAAGCCTCGAACCTTTTCTTAAGAAGCAAAAGCTTTCATAAGATTCCAAAATCATTAGAACAAGATGTCTGTCAATCGTGTTCAAAATCAAGACAAAATCAAATCGGAATTGATAAAAGAAGAAGACAGAGACGAATTCTCATAACTAGACAAAATACTTTCCTAGGATAAATCATCAAACTTTTGCTTCTGTCAACGCTGACAGGACAATGAATTCTGATTCGTTTACAATCTATTATAGCAAGACTCTAAAACATGGATGAATGAAGAAACAAACATAAGCTAATTCACCGAGAAATAGCCCAAAAAACGCAAGAGTCCATATCTTCATTGTAAAACAGGTTAGAAGGAGCAAATTTTCCACAAGAAAAAGGAAAAAACTTTGAAACAATCGGAAACAGACCCGATAATTCCTCGCCCATAAACGGAATTTCTAAGGAATATTCATTCCATTTGCCAAATAAAAATTCAAATAAAAAACTAAGATTGCATCAATAGTAGGGGGAAAAGAAAAAAAGTCAGCAGGCGTTATTGTCGAATGTAATGAATACACATTATTTAAAGAGATAAATTCAAGTAACAATTACCTTGGTTACCTGAGTTCAGTGAATGTCTCTTCGTAAGTAGTATCGTTGTCTTCCTCTTCTACTTCCTTTGAAGTAAGAAGTCCTCCTTCCTTTCTCCCTGGCTTTTTAGTTGCTTAACCAAGAATAAAACCGATGAACTGATTACAGCTGCAAATCGGCGTCTTCTTAAGCTGAAATTTACTAATAATTAATTGTTGTGAAATACCTTTTTTATCCATATTTAATTATTCATCTTCCTATTACCCCAGACGCGCAGTTGCTTTTTCAATTGGTAGAAGACGAAAACGCCCTCGGTTTTAGACGCCAGTAATAATACTCCGTCTGTTTCCACGTGTTTCACATAAATTCTTATTTAGATATTTAACTGTTTTATTTTTATATTAATTAAATAAAAATAAAATAATTAAATGAATACTATTTTATAATGGATTGATTTATAAATAATATAATAATTGTATAATTGTATTAATAATTATCAAAATTATTTCTCTCGTTTGAATAGCTAGCAGTGTTGATGTTTTTGGACAGCTCATATATACGACTTATATCAATTAATGTCCATTTCAAATACAACTGATTTTTTTGTCTGCTGTTATATAATAGCGTGTTGAGTTTGACTTTTTTTTTTTTTTTTCTATGCTAGCAAGACATTATCCTTCGATAGTATTTAAAAATTTTATATACTCAAAATTTAAATTTTAGATATATAGTTAAACAGAAAGAATTATATATTAACTCATATATATTATCTTAAATTTAATATAAAGTATATTATGTGGTCTATATTTTAGTTGTCATTTTTTTTATTTTTTTTAGCATATTTTATTTCTTTTCAATTTGTAAAATTAAATATATGACTTTTTAATACTAACATAATATTATTAAAAAAGTCAAATGTTTTTTATTATCATATTAACATTAGGGCTTATACACATTTTTATAGATTTTACTAGAGACAAAATATAAAAAAAAAGAATTAAAGTGAGAAGATAAAAAACAAAAATAAAGCAAAATATCAAAACGTGCCAAATATGCGTTACGCCCTTATATTTTGAATACATAAAATTACATTGTATGCTAAAAATAGTTACATTGCCTTTATCTTCTTCCATACCGAAGGTCAAAATTCTAATACAAAAAGAAGGAATAGGGGCAAATTGGAGAAAATGACAAAAAATTACCCCCCCTCATCTACTGCCTGGAATTCACTATCTTTATAGGGGTACTTGCGTAATTACATAGTGGGCTCCATTTTAAATTTTGATTATTATAGGTGAAGGAGGGAAGGCATATTCGAATATCCAGAAAGAATGATACTTGGCGTGCAGCGTATATACTCCTTCTTAAAAAGGGTCCACCTTGCCACGTGGATGTACGGACTATTGTGTTGGAACGGAGCAGGGTCCACCGTCCACAGTGATGCTGTAAGAAGGGAAGTACACGTGGGATACGGTTTGTCAGTTTGACAGGGACATGGATTGAAATGGGCCGATGAGAAATAAGTCACATGGAAATAAATTTCCTTTTATGGCTTTGTTTCATGCTCAGGCTTACTATAATGGACCCATGGTTTTTGTTTTATTGCTTGATTGATATGATAGGATTGTTTTCTTTTTTATTTCCTGAATACAAATAAAATTTGGAATTTGAATTTCCGAAAAAATTTTATTTTTTTCATTTTTTTAAAATTTTTAAAATTATTTTTTGATTAAAACAGATAAAAATATTTTTTTTTTCAAAAATAAATTTAGAAAAACAGTTTATAAAAAATTAAAAAATTCAACCAATTAAATCATAAAAATTTTAATTTTGTTTTGAAGACACTCAATACGCACCTAATAAATCTCTACTCTCTACTACAAAACTAATTTGAAAATTGAATAAATAATTCATGTTTCATGGCCAAGCAAAGACAATCCCATTTATTTTTTTCCATATTTTTACTTACAATAAAATACGAAGACACAATAAAAAGCAAGGAAGCAATTTTAGAAGTCAAATAAAATGTTGCAAAATTTTTAGTTTCTTCATTGATTTATTTTCTGATATTTATATTTAAGTATTTTTGTAGTACTATTTTATTTCTTAAATATTTAATATGTACAGTAGATAGAGGTGTGCAATCGGTCAATTCAGTTAAAACCGAACAAAAAAACTGAAAACCAATTATTAAAAATTTATAAAACGAACTGAAAAATTTGGTTCGATTAATTCGGTTTTATATATAATATATAATATAATTAAATAACATTTAATAAATTATAATATATAATTATATATTTTAATATATAGTAAAATATATATATTAATTATATATTTATATGTGTGTATAAAAATTTATTTTTAATATAGATTTGATTCAGTTATTTCGATTTTGTAATTTTAAAACTAAACCGATTAAATCGATTTATATATAAAAAATCGAATTAATTAGACAAAATTGAAATTAGTTCGGTTTAATTTTCAGTTTCAGTTTAGTCCTAACAGTGGAGATGAATTATTATGGCAACAAAGGAAATTCCGCCTATGATGATTCGACTTCTCTTTTAATGTTTTACCTATTTACAGTGAATATGGATTAAAAATATTATTGGTATAAAAATTTATCATTTAATATTAAAACTATAATTGGTTATAATTTAATATTAAAATTTTCATAAATATTACAATTTGTTATCAAGTCAAAATTCTAGTAAAAAAATTTAATATATTATATTCACCGACTAACGTGACATGCCAACAGATTGATACATCATATTGTTTGATAAAACTTTTAATTTTAATACAAAATTGTAATATTTATAAAAATTTTGATATCATTTGTAAAATTTATCCCAAGCGAACATACATGTAATGCAAACTTATATTTTAGGCAAAGACAAATTATATTATGCACCTAAGTGCACAATACTAAGTGCTTCCAATGAGTTCACACGTTTTATATACATTATTTAATAAATGTAGATACATTATTTTAATAACGATAATTTTTTTGAATTTAATGGTTATTTTTTCCAACTTTTAGTTTTCTGCAAATTTTTCTATTGTTTTTTCTCTTATTTTATTTATTGCTCTTGGTCAGTTCATCTTTCCATTTTTTGACAAAATTTTCTTACTTATTTTATTTATATTATTTGATTTTTTTTTTGTAATTTTTTGTTCTATAACAAATGGATGAACATATTTTATTTGAGAATGCGATCTGTGAGAGTCTGATTTGTAATAATTCATGTAATAATCAAATATAGATGAAAAAAATTCATGAAAACATATACAATTATAAAATAATGTATATATAATTATAAAATAATGTATATAGAATTATAAAATAATGCATCTACAGTCGTTAAATGATGAATATGACCTCGTTAAGCACATAATCAAACATAGATGAAAATATGAAAGAAATTCATGAAAACAAATAATGAATATATAGTTATAAAATAATATTTTTACAATATTAAATAATAAATCTGAATTTTGTAAGCAAATAATCAAATATATAAGAAAAATATGAAATTGACTCATGAAAATAAATAATGAATATAGAGTTATAAAATAATATATCTATAGTTATTAAATAATGAATTTAGTGTCATTAAAATTATGTTTCTACAGCTATTAAATAATGGATCCATAGAAAAGTTAGCTATTTTTAACTTTCGCACACGTGAATGGATTTTTCGAGCACATAACACTGTGCACTCAGGTGTATAGGATAACAACTCTTTCGACAGAAGAATATGTCATCTCTTTGAGTGTGTAGCTCCGTTATTTCCAAGCCCACTAACTTTGTGTAGGAGTTATATCATGCATATCACATATGCAACACAACGAAATTTCAAATTTTTTTTAACTTCATGCAATTGGAACACTTATGTAGTGTTAATAAACTAACCAAATCTAAAGTTTGAAGAATATTACCTTTTAAATCATAGCTTTCCTTTTTTCGTGCACCTTATCGGGTTGTTACAAATTTCAGTAATCTTTGCTAGATCACATCTAACGAAAGTTCACTCGAAGAATGCGAAAAAGAAAACACTTACTCTTGTGCTAGCAAGAGAGAGTGAAAGAAGAGAAAAAAAAAATAAAACACTTTTGTTCTTATGTTTGCAGCACTTTTAAAATATAAAAAATGAGACTATTTATAGTCCTAAAGCAATTGGAATTCGAAACCCTCACTCAAAGAATTCTAATCAAACTAGATTTTTTATTCTAACGTCGGTCCCAATCGGAAAATGCCCAAATCGAGCAATTTCCGGTAGTGACATCCCATGTTCCAATCAGAAATAAATGCAATCATGGTCCAGTAGCAAATTCTGATCATGACATGTCATATCCCAATCGGGAACTTATCTGGACCAGATTTTCTCTCTCTGTTTGGATCCAATCCAATTGCTTATTTTTATTTCCTTTTCGCACTTTCAATACGTATGACCCGTTAAGTTTCCGATTATGTTGGTTACTCAAATCAACACTTGATTTTGAGTAAGTCATAAACAGTATCTAGCAATACATCATGATTTCCAATTAAACGAAAAGTTGGTGGTTTGACTACAAACATTTTCATAGATAATATCTATGTAATTCGTCCTTTCACCCTCACTATACCCCACTCGATTCAGAGCATAGTCCTAGTGTTAGCTTCCACTAGACTAACTACGTCACATATAGTCCAACTGATGTTAGTACTTGTCACCAAGATTCATTACTCATAAATATATGTCTCTGAAGACCTTATTCAAGACAATCATATTTTGGCCAAAGTTTCCTAAGTAATAATTCCGATAAGTGACCGTAAATATAATATCTTCCAACAAGAGCGTTGAATCTTCTATTCGCTACCAAACTATCTTTGAATACCTCAAATTGTACCCAATCAACATCTTATAAGCGACCTTTCCCAGAGACAACAAAAAATGAAGTCAAAGTACATGATCAGTATCTAAGATAATCTTGAGCACCTCAAGTCTAAGGATATTTGCACTATTGTTATGATGAAATTATCAACACTTTGGGCTAAAACTCTTTTTCAATTTACAAATATAAATATGAGAATTTTACAAAAATGGAAAAAAAGGGGTAAATATCTACAAAAATGTGGCCACTTAAAGATTTTTTCAAAAATTATCCTCCACAAAGGTTTTTTTTTTTCAAAAATACTATATACATAGAATTTTTTTTTCAAAACTACAGAAAATCAAGATTTACTGTAAAATTAATGAAAATTAAAGTTACAAAAGTTTTATCAAATATTTACTTAAAATTTATTCAAATTATATCAAATATTTATCAGAAAATTAATTAAAATTGAAATTACACGAGATTTACTTAATATTTACCAAAGAATTACCAAAAATTTACCTAAAGTTTACCAAATATTTACTGTAAAATTAATTAAAATTGAATTTACAAAAAGTTTATCAAAAATTTACTCAACATTTACTTAAGTTATATCAAATGTTTATAAGAAAATTAATAAAAGTTGAAGATACACAAGATTTATCAAATATTTACTTAAATTTTACTCAAGTTATAGCAAATATTTACAAGAAAATTAATGAAAGTTAAAGTTATATAAGATTTACTCAATATTTATCAAGATTTACTCAAAATTTACTCGAAATTTACCAAAAAATTAATGAAAATTAAAGTTACAAGAAATTTATCCAAAACTTATCTTAAGATTTATGCAATGTTTACTTAAAATTTACCACAAAATTAATGAAAGTTGAAATTACATAAAATTTATCCAAAATTTATCATAAAATTAATAAAAATTGAAGTCATGCCCCAGATTTACCCAATGTTTATAAGAAAATTTATTAAAGTTGAAATTACATAAGGTTTACATAAGATTTATCCAATATTTACTCAATATTTATTCAAGATTTACCTAACATCAAGCCAATCTCTCAACTAAAAATTACCAAAGATCTACCCAAAATTCACCAAAATAAATAACTTTAAATAAGTTAATTAAATATAAATTTACATATATATTTTTTTTGTAATTAAGGTTTGTCCAAGGTTTACTTTAGTAATTAAGTTAATTAAATTCAAGTTTACTTTTTTTTTTTGCTAATTAAGTTAATTAAATAATGATTAAAAATAAATAAATAAATACATACATCAAGACAAATGGTAGTTATGTAAGTTAATAAAATTTTTAATCCATATTTAAATTTTAAAAAATAACTATTTTATGTCTTAATAAAATAAAAAATGTACTAAATACATAGTAAAATATAATATTTAAAAAAAATAGTAAAAAAAAATACAGAAACTATGAATAAAAATATGAAAATTTTATAAGTAAATTTGAAATTTTTTTTTTTTAAAAGTTAGTATTCCGTGTAAATTTTTCTATAAAGATTAAGAATCTTTTGATTCTCAATAGCTCAAATGGCCTGATTTCTGTTTCCTTCAAGCCATAATAAATAATAGGAAAATTTCACCGTTTACCGGCATTTATATTTTCTTTTCAAAATTATCTACAATGTTTTTTAATTTTACCGAAATTAATTTCTTTTGTATCATTTTTTTTCTAAGTTTTATATGCTTTTTGTTTCTCTCTCACTCTTGCCCTTATATGAGACTTTGCATTCCATCATAGCTAGGACTTTCAAAGTTGGTGTAAATAATATGATATGGAAGAAAATCGTAAAAGATTCAAGAATAAAAATAAAGTACATATATTTTTTTTATTCTTTTTTCCTCATGTTAGGCCTCAAGTTTCATCTTCTTATCTAATAAATCCTCACATATTATTCTCACCACCATGTATTATGTCAAATTACTTACAGCCATAATTGGGTTGGATTGAGTGAGTCCACTTAGTTTCGTGATTTTCTTGTTTCATGAGGAATTGATGATAAAATGCACGTCTTTATATTTCTATTGGGTGTTTTATCCGCTTTTGCTATTTCTAGAGTTAGGGTCTCCACAATTATTATTTTTCTTACTTCCGTTTTGATTTTTGCTATTGGATTTTCACTTCAATTCTTTCATGGTGGGAGTTTTAGTGAGTTTAATGTGAATATAAGTAAAAAAACGCGATGGAGGAAATCTTTAAGGTCTATAGTGAGAGATCGAGGCTACAAATGAAAATCTAGATAATTCAACAAAGTTATTTTCAAGATATACATAAAAATATTTTCAAAATATTCTCTTTAGAGAATTTATAAGGTATACCTGAAGTATTCTCAATGTATTCCAATAAAATTTTCAAGATGTATAAAAAATATTATTAAGTTATACCCATAGTATATCCGAATTTTTCCAAATATATATACTGAAGGTATTTCTCAAAACATACTAGAGACATTTCCAAAGTATACCTAAAAAATTCTATCTAGTGAATTATCAAGAAATTTACAAATATACCCAAAATATTATCAAAATATACTATATATTCACTTATATACCCAACTTCCACATATTCTTTGTTTTTTTTCAATGTTTATTTCAATTTTTTCTTTTAAATTTTTTTTCCAAATTGATTTAAAAAAATTTCGATTATTATTTAGTTGATTTTTTTTTGCTGATTTATTATTATTTGTTGAGTAATTTGCCCATTCAATTATTATTATTTATAACTGATAAATTAATTATTTGTAATAAAATGATTACTTTAATTTTAAAGGATATTGTGGTGTATTTATAGAATTATAAATTTAAATACGATTGTAATTGTAGAAAAAAAAAAAAAGATTGGATGCCACCGCAAATTATAGTAAAAGAGTAATATTGCCGTTAAAAAAAAAAGGTTTTAGAAAAAATTTTATATTAGAATAAAACAGATAAATGGATATTATATATTTAAAAATATAATTTATAAAAAATTAATCAATTAAATAAAAATTTTTTTTTTTTTTATGACTCCAAACGTAATTCCAAAACACTCCAAGAAGAAAATAGGAATGAAAATTCAAGTTTTATACGACTCGAAAAAAAAGATAGTCATAATTTAAAAATAGTAGCTTTATGCACGAAATTTTCTAAAACTTGCTAAAGAAAAAAAACATCCAAACAAAAAGATTCTTCATCTCATCTTTGATCCGATCAATCTTATAGATTTTCTTACTCAACCTTGATGTGGTATACATCAGCCCTCTCCTCTTCCTTGACCTTTGGCACAACCACCTTCAATACACCATTTTTCATCTCAGCTTTGATCTGATCAGTCCTGTAGATTTTCTCCGGCAGATCAATCCTTCCGGTGTACCTCCTCCCGCTCTCTTCATCA
>CATIWF010110186.1:0-13156 GCA_949630135.1 Balakata baccata
GAAAAATGTTGGATTTGTTTAGGGTGATGCGCAAGAACATGCATTTAATGAACTTAAAGAAAAATTGTGTAATGCACCTTTGCTTGCTTTACCTAACTTTGATAAGACTTTTGAGATTGAATGTGATGCTAGTGGCATAGGCATTGGAGCTATTTTGATGCAAGATCAAAGACCACTAATGTATTTTAATGAAAAGTTAAGTGGGGCAGCCTTGAATTATCCAGCATATGACAAGGAATTATATGCTTTGGTTCGAGCTTCATGAACATGGCAACATTATTTGTAACCTAGAGAGTTTGTGATACACATTGGCCATGAAAGTTTAAAAGCATTTGAAAGGTCAAGATAAGCTAAACCGATGCCAAATCAAATGGGTGGAATTCATATAAACATTCCCATATGTGATTAAGTATAAGCAAGGTAAAGAGAATGTAGTTGTAGATGCATTGTCTAGAAGGCACAGTTTACTTAACTTGCTTAGTGCTAAATTGCTGGGTTTTGAGTTTATAAAGGAGTTGTATCCTCATGATGACAATTTCAGCAATATATATGCATCTTTGATAATGGGGTTGTTTTGGATGATTTTTACTTGTTTTGATGGTTTCTTGTTTAAGAGAAATAGATTGTGCATTCCTAAGTGTTCTATGAGGGAATTGTTGATTGAGGAGGCACATGAAGGAGGCTTAATGGGGTATTTTGGGGTAAATAAGAACTATGACATGCTGTTAGAACATTTCTTTTGCCCTAGTATGAAACATGATATGCATAAAGTTTGTGAGCATTGCATTGCACGTAGAGAGGCTAAGTGATATGGAATCTCCATGAATAAGCTTGAGAACCCCTTTATATATATATATATGAACCCCCAAAGCATTAACATGAAAAACCCCAAGACTCAATTCAGCAACAACCCCTAAGAAGGCTAGAAGTCATATTACTTAGATAAGATGATCAAGAATTAGAACAAAGAGAACTTATTTCTGAATTCCAATTTCGAAACACTCCACAAGAAGGTGATCAACCTACTTGAATGTTCTTTAAACATGCATTCTACACAAGAACACAAAGATAAAAGCAAAACAACCTTTTTGGATTAACAATTTCATAATCTGCCCAACCATTAGTCCAAGACATATATATAGTCTTTACAAGGTTTTAATGAATTTGGAAACTAATAAAGCCTAAACACAAATGGAAACTAAACAAATCACATCCCAAATGGAAACTAATGGACTCTTTTAAAAGACATAAATATGTCGGTCCCTTATTTAAGCCTAATAAACATGATTAAACCTAAGACCAACAAACTAAAGTAGTTTCCCCATATATATTTGGCTAGCCCATAACAAAAGTGGCCCATTACATTCTTAATTAAGGGAAACCCATTACTAACTTGGATTTGGATTTAGTTGTATTGAACTTGGGCTGCACATGTTCTAAAGTCTTGATGTCCTTGTAAACCTTCACTAGCTGAATTCACTAAGCCTTGTAGATGCTGGATTAAGACTGGTTGAAACTTCTTAGATCGAGACCTGGTTATAAGACCTTGAGGCAAGCTAAAAGGACTAGAGACCTCTTGAGCTTGATCCTTGCCTTCTTGGTCCTCTTGTTGAATCCTTGAAACTTGGTGTATAGGCTGCTCTATAACACTAAGTCTAAGTTGAAACTGCATGGGTTATACACACCATTACCAGTTCCTAGTGAACCTTGGACTGATTTGTCTATGGATTTTGTGCTTGGGTTGCCTAGGACTATGAAAGGTCATGATAGTATCTTTGTTGTGGCTGATAGATTTAGCAAGATGGCTCATTTTATACCATGTCATAAAACTGATGATGCTAAGATGATTGTTGATTTGTTTTTCAAAGAAGTTGTGTGTTTACATGCCATACCTAAGATCATTGTTAGTGATAGAAATGTTAAATTTTTGAGTCATTTTTGGCGAGTGTTTTGGGGAAATTTAGGAACTAAGCTGTTGTTTTGCACTACTTGTCACCCTCAAACTGAAGTTTTTAATAGGACTTTGGTTACTTTGCTTAGGGCTATCATAGAAAAGAACATTAGGACATGGGAGGATTGTTTACCATTTATGGAGTTTGCTTATAATAGGGCTGTTCATAACACTACTCATTGTTCTCCATTTGAGATTGTTTATGGATTTAATCCGCTTATTCCTATTGATTTATTGCCATTGCCAGCTAATAGTTTTGTGAGTGTTGATGCTAATTCTAAGGCAAATTTGGCGAAGAAGTTACATAAACAGGTTAAGGAGAGGATTGAAAACCAAAATGCTAAAATAGCTTCACGTGTGAACAAGGGAAGGAAGCCAATGGTTTTTCAACTTGGAGATTGGGTTTGGGTGCATTTTTGCAAAGAGAGGTTTCCACTTCAGAGGAAGTCTAAGCTAAGCCCAAGAGGAGATAGTCAATTTCAAAAACTAGAAAGGATTAATGACAATGCATACAAAGTGGACGTACCATGTCAGTATAATGTTAGTGATCCATTTACTGTGACTGATTTGAGTCCTTTTGATGTCACGCTTTAGATTAGAGGACAAATCCTTTTGACGAGAGGTGAAATGTTATGGGGCAGCCTATACACCAAGTTTCAAGGATTCAACAAGAAGGCAAGGATCAAGCCCAAGAGGTCTCTAGTCCGATTAGCATGCCTCAAGGTCCTATAACAAGGTCTCGATCTAAGAAGCTTCAACAAGCCTTAATCCATCAACTACAAGGCTTAGTGAATTCAGCTAGTGAAGGTTTACAAGGATATCAAAACTTTCAAACAAGTGCAGCTCAAGTTCAATACAACTTAATTCAAATCCAAGTTACTAATGGGTTTAATTAAGAATGTAATGGGCCACTTTTATTATGGGCTGGCCGAATATGTATGGGGAAATTACATTAGTTTTTTGGTATTAAGTTTAATCATGTCCCTTAGCAAGCAACTCCTGCACTCGTTTTTGGATCTCCTTGGTCTCACTTGGATTTGTTCTATATGCTGGCCGATTAGGTATGGCAGCTCCAAGAATGAAGTTAATTTGGTGCTCTATGCCTCTAATTGGTGGTAAACCACTTGGCATCTCCTCGGGAAACACATCTTCAATTTCCTACAAAAGATCAACAAACACACTAGGCAAAGATGGGTTAAGTTCATTAGTTGCTAAATAAGCCCCTTTGTACAAAAGTACAAATATAGGCCAATTGGAATACAAAGCTTGCCTAACTTCACTTGTCCTAGCTATCAAACTCACATTCTTTATATTTTTCTCTTTAGGCCGAATATGCTCTTCTTTTTCTTTTCCCTCTTTCTTTTCACTCTTTTTACTTTCATTTCCTAAAGCACTCTTCTTACTCTCTTTTTCTTTCTTTTCGGCCTCCACTCTCATTCATTCCATTTTACATTGGTCTTTATATATTTCTTTTGAGGAAAGTGGTTTTAATATGGTCTTTCGCACATCCTTGATAAATAAATATCGATTGAGGTACCCGTCATGTGTTGTTTTTTTTGTCAAATTGCCATGGTCCACCAAGTAAAATTTCTCCAGCATGCATAGGAACTACATCACACAACACCTCATCCTAATATTTACCAATCGCAAATGGAATAATAAATTGTCTATGTACCTTGTCCTCACCACAATCATTAAGCCACTGAAGTTTGCATGGTCGTGGGTGTGGTATAGTAGACAGTCCCAACCTATTAATCAAGAATGTGCTCACTACATTAGTGCAACTCCCACCATCAACAATCACACTACATGCTTTCCTTTGAACATGACACCTTGTATGGAACAAGTTGTCCCATTGCTCCTCATGGTGGTCCTCCTTCAATTGAGTGTTAAGAACATGCCTAGTAACCAGCACATCACCTCTAACTGGCTCCTCAATGCTCCCCTCACTGCAACTCTCCAATTCGGGCATCTCATCCTCATGACTTTCTTTGTTGCCATCTTCTTCATCAATCACTATCTCACCATTTCGTAGGGTCATAGTCCTCCTATTAGCGCACTCCTTACTAATATTGCCTACGCCTTTACACTTCTAGTACTTAATGTCTTTATTTCTCCCTTTAGGTTCTTTGATTTTGGATTCCTCTTTGGATACCGAATCTTCCTTTCCCTTATCAACATCATAAGCAGCCTTATTTCCACCCTTAAAATCATTCTATCCATCCCTTTTCCAAGTAGGATTAAAGTTAGAATAAGGTTTGGAAACATACCTTGCTGCCCCTTTTCCTTGAAGTTGCTTTTCCACCTTGATGGAAATGTGCACCATCTCTCTCTTCTAACTCCACTTAAGGTTGAAAATCCACTCGGTCAGCTATCTCCTTGTTTAAACCACCCAAAAAATGTGCCATAGTGGTCTCCATATCCTTCTCTATATCAACCCTAATCATGATCATTTCCATCTCTTCTAGTAATCATCCACACTCCTACTACCTTGTCTAAGAACCTGAAGTTTTTGCACAAGTTCCCTATGAAAATGCCCTTGTACAAATCTCTTCCTCATTAGAGACTTGAGATCATATTGAGTCTCAATTGGGTGCTCCAAGTTTCTTCTCCTACTAGTAACCAATTAGTCCCACCAAGCTCTATCATAATCTGAATATTGAGTAATAGCAAGCTTAACCTTCTTCTCCTCACTAAATTTATGACAATCAAATATGAGTACCACCTTCTTTTTCCATTGTAAATAAGCCTCCGGATCTGATTTACCTTGGAAATGAGGTATTTTAAGTTTAATGCTGCCCAAATTCCTATCTATCCAATCATCATTGCCTTGGTTTCTACCATAAAATGGATTTTCTTGCATTCTTCCTCAACCTCTTCCTAAACCTCGACCTCTTCTTCCTCCACTTCTAGGTATTCCAGCAAAAGGCATCATTATCATCTTCATTGTAATCCATGTATTCAGCTTCCAAATCATCTACTTGAGGTATTCGGTTTCTACCTCCCCTATTTTCCCCATTGTGATTCGATGTGGCTCGTTCAACAGCTTGCAGCCTTGCCTCCATGTGCTCTAATATGTCCCTTATAACCACCATATTTCTATTAAGCTGTGCAAACTCTCTTTGTTGAGCCTCACACAGTCTAGCTTCATCAATATGACCAGCATCATTTTCTCCACTTTGGTTTGACATTACTACAAAAGAATGTTAGAAAACAAAGAGAAAAAGAAAATAATTCAAGGACCTCACAAACACTCCCTCACATGTTTGACTTCAAATGATGTGGGGGGGAGGGGAGGGGTTCACTCGTGTTTTAACTCAAACAAAATGTCACTCAAGGTTTCCTCACACCACTCTAGCTAATTCTTTTTATGTTCTTAGGTGAATCACACTTTTTAGAACAATTCAAATAGTTTGAAGCAATTCAAGTAGAATTCCAAACTGAAATTTAAAAAAAACAAGCTTGAAGCAATTCGGTCAAAAACAAAATTTACAAATCAGAAGTAATAAATTAGGAAACTCAAATAGATGCAAAAGACTTGTAAAAGAAGAAACAAAGATTTGCCTAGAATAGGAAGAAACAAATTTAGAAGGTATTTTTAAGAAGACAACCAAATCTGCCATAATAAGCAATATTCCTTAATGAACAAGGAATGTAATGACATCATAAGATATATATAGATATGTCAATTAGAGACCAAATAGGAAATTAATAATTCCTAAATCAGACCTGTCAATAATCCTTAATGAACAAGGATGTAATGATATGCAAATCAGACTTGATTAGGAAATTAATCACTCAAGAATCTGAATTCTTCCTTTGTAATCACTTCTTTTTTTTTCACGAATTTTTTTTTGTTTTTTTAAACCTCAACTACAAATGTAAATTTGAATTTCAGAAAGCAAACAATTGATTTAACCAAAGAGAAAAACAAGAACATGACAAATGAACGCAAGAAATAGGATTAAAGAACGCAAATTATAAAGGATAAAACCTGATCTTAAGCCAAAGTTCGGATACCAAATGATATGGAACCTCCATGAATAAGCTTGAAAATCCCTTTATATATATGAACCCCTAAAGTCAGATTACTTAGATAAGATGATCAAGAATTATAATAAAGAAAACTTGTTTCTGAATTCCAATTTCGAAACACTCCATAAGAAGGTGATTAGTCTACTTGAATGTTCCTTAAAACATGTATTCTACGCAAGAACACAAAGATAAAAGCAAAATATTCTTTTTGGATTAAAAACTTCAAAATCTACCCAACCATTAGTCCAAGGCATATTTATAGCATTTACAAGGTTTTCCTTAATGAATTTGGAAACTAATAATGCCTAAACACGAATGGAAACTAAACTAATCATATACCAAATGGAAACTAATGGACTCTTTTTAAAGAAATAAATCTGTTAGCCCCTTATTTAAGCCTAATAGAAATGATTAAACCTAATAGACTAACAAGCTAAAGTAAATTCCCCATACATATTCGGCCAGCCCATAACAAAAGTGGCCCATTACATTCATAATTAAACCCATTAGTAACTTAGATTTGAATTAAGTTGTATTGAACTTGAGTTGCACTTGTTCCAAAGTTTTGATATCCTTGTAAACCTTCACTAGCTGAATTCATTAAGCCTTGTAGATGATGGATTAAGTCTTGTTGAAGCTTCTTAGTGATACATCCCGGGTCTGGGGGGTGTGGAATGGGTTTGGCCAGGTGACACACAAAGTCGAAAGAGACTAGTGGCCCTTGTTTGATCTAGGATAAAGTAATAGAGTTGCGCCTCTACTATCAGCTTAAGCTTTTGGTAGAATGGTAAGCGCTCTTTCTGGTTAAGCGTGCTGTAGCTGGGGCAATACCATGATGGGTGATCTCTTAGGAAGTGCTTGGCTCAAGGCGGTTAAACGACCGATTAAGCGTTCTTCAGCAGGGTCAGTACCAAGATGGGTGACCATCTGGAAATATCTTGGTCCAATTGCATCATTTGGTATCAGAGCCAGAAGTTGGGTCCGAATCCCACTTTTGTTTGCCGAGTTTGAGGATGAACTTGCTTAAAGAGGGAGGGAATGATATGTCCCAGGTCTAGAGGGTGTGGAACGGGTTTGGCCAGGTGGCACACAAAATCGAAAGAGACTGGTGGCCCTTATTTGATCCAGGATAAAGGAATAAAGTTGCGCCTCTACTATTAGCTTAAGTTTTTTTTATATAACAGTAAGTTCTCTTTTCTAGTTAAGTGTGTTGTGGCAGGGGTAGTACCATGATGTGTGATCTCTTGGGAAGTGCTTGGCTCAAGGCGATTAAACGACCAATTAAGCATTCTTGAACAGGGTCAGTACTAGGATGGGTGACCGTCTGGGAATACCTTGGCCCAATCGCATCACTTAGATTGGGACCTTCTTATAGGACCTTGAGGCATGCTAATCGGACTAAAGGCCTCTTGAGCTTGATCCTTGTCTTCTTGATCCTCTTGTTGAATTCTTGAAACTTGGTGTATAAGCTGCTCCATAACACACTGGGACTCATTACAATATTAGACATGTCACTGAAGACCAACTTCATAACATTTCCACTATGGTCAAAGATTCCCGACAAGAGGCCATGAGTATACACTCTCTCTATCAAGAGTGATGAATCTTTTATTGGCTACCCAATTACCTTCAAATACCTTAGGCTATACCCAATCACGACCCTATGAGTGACATCTGTGAGGAAGCAAGGAGTGGAGTCAAAGCACATAATTAGTATCTAAGATATCCTTGAATACCTCAATTCTAAGTATACTTGAACCATTGCTATGATGAGACTATCATTGACATTTGAATAGATAATACATATGATTGTCTCATAGTAGCAGGTCATCCAATGTATTTGACTACTCTTAACAAGCATCTATATGTTAACTTTGAACATCTCATGCTCATAGATTATGAGATCTATTGCTTGATCCAATCAAAGAGTATAATATGTGCTAGTTTATCTGAATCAACAGTGTCTCATCTCCTATGACTAAGGATAATTTAGATACTAATATAATTACACATAATATGAATCACATTATCATGATCCCATCATGATTTCCTTCATGCTATGTTTCATATCATGGACGTTCATTAATTTGTTTAAGATCTATATCAATTCATATGTAAATGAATACCAAATTAATAAAAATGCCTTTTATTAATCAAAAAACATGTACAATAAGTGTTAAAGGTAATTGCCTTTAGAGCACTCTCTAATAGTCCATACATAAATAGAGAATTTTTTTTATGATGTGATAGTTTCATATGTTTTGTGATGTTGTTAATGATTGACAATGAGATTATAATTGCTATGAGCATGATGTATTAAGTAAGGAAAAGGTGAATACCATATAATTATTTTTATAGTATCTTTGTATACCACTAAGCGTTGCGTGGGAGTGCTTGTTGTCTCTCATATAGGTGGAGAGCTTTAGCCAATAAAGCCATTGAAGACAAAGAGCCTAAGAACCAAAGTTTACACAGTACTACAGGGTACAAGTCACATAATGATCTTTTGTAAAGTCTTCTTATATTTTGTATATGTCAAATTATATTTGAACATTGAGCTTTTGTATTTTATGGCTCCTTTAAGGGGCTAAGAACTCTTATAGTCTCATTTTGTAAACTCTCATATTTTTGAACTTATACATATTTTGGATGGAATCTTATATAGGTTTAATGATTTGTTTTCAGTGAGACATTATGGCCATGATGCACATATTGATTTTTGATAAATTTTAAATTATTAACATTATATATAGACGTCTAGTAATATATCCTCATATGAGCTAGGAATAAATCCTAGTTATATGTAAGGGTGTTACAGTATCCTACTTAGAATTGGATTTCTTATGCCCTAGGGCAAATAAAATACATATAAAAGGGACTTTAAAGCCAAAATTTGAGCAGCCTACTTAGAGTTCTTCTTCTCTCTTGAACATTCAACCATACTAGCACTTCGATTGTTTGTTCACCCATTGCAATCATCGGTTTCTTCCATCATCTTTGCGTGGATATCAATAGAAATAAACTGGCTTTCAAATTATTGTGGTTTGCTACAATCCAACATAACATTGAGAAGATTAATAATTAAACAAGGTAATCATCTTCATCAAGTAGTTGTAGAATATGATTTTAATATACATAGGTTGATCGATTGGTTCTTGGGTTTCTAAAATTTTAAAATTTCGCTGTACTATGTATGAGATGCATGTTAGAGATGCAACAAAACAATGAAAATTGTGTAAAAGGAACAACTTGTACTCCTTCCTTCCTTTAAAAACGAATTTAATTTCGTTTGTCCTCAAATTTTAAATTTCATCCACTGAAATTTTAATATGAACGTATTAATTTTTATCAATTATTTTTTAATGGTTTAAATGAGATTTAAACATGAAAAACGAAAAAGTGCATAATGATGAAATTTTAGAGTTTTGTGAAACCTAGTGTAGTCAATTAAGTTGAATAAGGGGCTGTTTTGTTGGGTTTCGAAAATGTATCTCATACATAAAATGCAGCGGAAATAAAATAAAATCAAAACCAAAACCAAGGATCCAACATGTGTCATCAAAATTAATTAACCAAAAACAAGGATTCTTGGACTTTTCAACCTCCTAACCTCCTATTCTTGCCGAGTTGTTGCAAACCGCAAGAAAATAAGCCAATGGTAATCCACACGAAAGCTGGAAGGAGAAAACCTCTTAGGGGATGGCCTTGAATAATTATTTTGTACTAGCAAAATAATTATTCTTTGAGAGAAAAGTTTAAAGAAAATTAACAATTAATTTTTATAGGGGCTAGGGCAAATTTTCTAGTGAAAACCCCAATTTATAGGTGTTTCCAAAACACCCTAGGTGTTCCTTAAAGACCAAAAAAATGCCAAAATAGGGTTTGGTGTTTTTGAGCCAGTGGCATTTTGGCCACAAATTGGCCAATTTGTGCTCGTAATGATTTTGAACGATTTTTTATCATAATTTTTTTGCTATCCCATCACGATCCGGCAAATAATTCTCTCATATTTTTAGAGCTCATCCAAGACTATTTTATACCTCCTTCATACCTTCAAAGTGTGTGACCCATTAGATTTCCGATTATGTTGGCCATCCACTAGTAACACATCATGACCCCCAGTTGACCAAAAAATCAGTGGTTTGGCTACGAACTTTTCCATAGACAATATCCATGTAATTCGTCCTTTCACCATCCTATGTGTCAGCTCCCGCCAGATTAACTACGTCACAGCTAGCCCAAGTGATGTTAGATCTTGTCATTAAGACTCATTACTCTATTAGACATGTCATTGAAGATCATCTTCATGACACTTCACTTCGGCCAAAAATTCCCCAATAATGATTCCAATAAGAGGCTATGGGTGTACACTCCCTCTATCAGGATCAGTGAATCCTCTGTTAGCTACCCAATTTGATATGAGCAAGGGAGCGGAGCATGGAGAACTATCTTGTACCAATTCAATGGAGCAATCTTATATCATTAAAATGAGTCAAAAAGAAGTTCAAAAGCCCATTGATATGGCTAAAATACCTTTTGGGCGTGTTCCAAATCATAAGAGGTAGCATTGGAGCATTAGAAGCAATATTGGGCCTAAAGTCAACAATCAAGCTAATATCCAATGCTACACAAAGGTAAGCCTAAAGTGAAGATTAAAGATTTCTTTCATGAAGATTCAAGTCAATTGGACCTATTTCTAAGGTGTCCAAGTCCATTAAATCAAATGAGCAGATTTGAAGAATCATGTGTAATGCATGTGCACAACTTATGGGCAACCTTGGGAGGCATGCTGGCATATTATTTGGGTTCTAATATGTTATTTTAAGCCCAAATTCGTGTGGTCCAAGTTGTATAATCAGATTGTATCTACTTTTCCTATTTCTATTCAAGTAGTTTTCCTTATTTATTAAGGATTTGGGTCATTAGTTGTCATATCCCTACTTTTAAGGGATTATAATAGATTATCCCTATCTTTAGGTGAATTGGATAAAGATTAGATTGCAATCCATAACTTTAAGGGATATGATATATAATCTATAATGAGACTATCATTGACATTTGCATAGATAATCTATACGATTGTCTCATAGTAGGTCATCCAATGTACTTGACTACTCTTACCAAGCATCCACATGTTAACTTTGAACATCTCATGCTCATAGCTTATGTGATCAATTGCTTGATCCAATCAAGGATTATAACATATGCTAGTCTATCTGGATCAACAACGTCCCATCTTGTTGATCCTATGACTAGGGATAATTTAGATACTAACATAATTACACATGATAGGAATCTCATTATCATGATCCCATCATGATTTCCTTCATGCTATGTTTCATATCATGGACGTACATTAAATTGTTTAAGATCTATATCAATTCATATGTAAATGAATACCAAATTAATAAAAATGCTTTTATTAATCAAAAAGCATGTACAATAAGTGCTAAAGGTAATTGCCTTTAGAGCACTCTCTAATAGTCCATACATAAATAGAGAATTTTTTTATGATGTGATAATTTCATATATTTTGTGATGTTGTTAATGATTGACAATGAGATTATAATTGCTATGAGCATGATGTATTAAGTAAGGAAAAGGTGAATACCATGTAATTATTTTTATAGTATCTTTGTATACCACTAAGCGTTGCGTGGGAGTGCTTGTTGTCTCTCATGTAGGTGGAGAGCATGCCTACTTTTTAGGAATTGAGTTGGAATAGGATTAGTTGTCCTTTTCCTTAGAGGAAATTGACTCTTTTGCACTATAAATATTTATCTTGGCTTGTATACTTATTAGCTTATGGATAAAAACGAATTGCTAACTTATCAAGTAATCTTGCTTGTGCCATTTGCTATTCTTATTTTCTTATGATCTTGGTTCTTGCTACTTTGTTTAGCTTGGGTCAGATTCTTTACACCTATAATATTAGTTCTTGCCACTTGTTTGGCTTGGGTTAGATTCAACTGTTGGTCACCATAACTCAAAGGTTTGTCTTAACTTTGTTAAGGGGTTTCAAGGCGTGTTCTTGGGCTTCTGCATCACAATTACCTTTGAATATATCAAGTTGTACCTAATCACCACCTTATGAGCAACCTCTGTAAGGCAATAAGGAATGGAGTCAAAACATAGAATCAGTATCCAAGATATCCTTAAGTACCTCAATTCTAAGGATATTGCACCATTACTATGATGAGACTATCAATGACATTTGAATAGATAATCCATATAATTGTCTCATAGCAGGTCATCCAATGTACTTGACTACTCTTAGCAAGTATCCATATGTTAACTCTGAACATCTCATGTTCACAGCTTATGAGATCTACTGCTTGATCCAATCAAGGAGTATAACATGTCCTAGTCTATCTAGATCAACAATGTCTCATCTTGTTGATCCTATGACTATGTATAATTTGGATACTAACATAATTACACATTATACTAATATCATCACCATCATCTCATCATGATTTCCTTCATGCTATGTTATGTATCAAGGACTTCCATTAATTAGTTTAAGATCTATATCAATTTATATGCAAATGAATACCAATCTACTAAAAGAATGTCGTTACTAATGTGTACATTAAATGTCTTAGGCGATTGCTTTTAGGGCACATCTCTAACAATCTCTCACTTGCACTAAAACCAATTGCTATTGTACATTACAATACAAGCAAGGATATGACTATCATATTTGGGGTTTTGGTCTAATGACTCAATCAGTTATATTCTGATCAGTAGGAACTTTTTCCATCATTACATCACATCTACCATTGATCTCACTAATCAATTGGTAATGTTGAGCACATATTTAGATCTGTGATGAGACCATGATTCTTTTTACTGATGCAATGGCTCTATTGTTATTCCAATCATATTGGATTAACAATGCTAGGAATCACTTCTAACTTTGTGATGATTTTACTTATCCAAACTGTTTTATTAGTGTTGGGTTTTGAGCATGTATCAAATGCATATTACGCAGTGGAAAATAACATTTTTCAAAACCCAAATCAAAGGATTATACATGTGCCAATTAAAACTAATTTAACCAAAGAAAATTCAGAATTTATACCTTTATAATTTCTTGATTTTTCTTTAACTTCTCACCTTGTTGGGTTGTAGCAAACCACAACAATCCAATCTTGGATTGTCTCTAAC
>CATIWF010110207.1:0-24872 GCA_949630135.1 Balakata baccata
CAACCGCAATCAAAACATCAAATTTGAAATATAATATCTTAGCTTAAATTGGTGGAACTGTCGAAATAAAAAATATATATATGAAAAAGTAAAAAGCTAAACAGCTATTGGGTAAAAATAAATAACAAAATAATATCCAATTTTTATTCTTTAAAGTTGGGAATATGCGATTTTGAATCAGGAAGTGAGAGGCTAAAAAAATAAACTAATTGTAACAATTTTATTTGTAGGTATGGTGATGGTGATAGTCGCTATCAGACCCTTAGCCCCCATCAGCTCCTACCTATGTCCGCCACTGCTAAGAATAGAGATTGCTTCCTTTTATTTCTTCTAATGTATCTTGTGACAGTTGGGATGTGCTTTCAGAGTTTTAACCCACTCATTGAGATCAATATTTTGCCATTTCAAATCCATTTCTCTTTAAATGGTAATCTTTAATGGTTTGCTCAATTTCTTCTTGAGTGTTCATCACAAAAGGTCCATACTGAACCACTGGTTCATTAATGGGCTGCCCTGCAACCAAAATGAATCTTAATGTCTTCTTTGAGGACTTATTCCAAACACTTGTCCCATCACCAGGTCCTAAAACTACCACATGATGAGCTGGCACAGCCACAGTATCTTCCATGGCAAAAACTCCTTCACCTTCAATAATGTATGCAAATGCATTCCATGCTTCTGGTATACTTTGATCCACTTGGGTTTTAGGTTTTAGAATAAAATCCAGGAACATTGTTGGTGTTCTTGTGTAGACTGGTGATTTTATACCCATTGATTCTCCAGCTATAACTCTCACTTCCACCCCTTCTCTTTCTGCCCTTTTTATGTCCTGGCTTAAAATTTCTTGATACCTTGGCTTAATCCTGGAATTTTGAACATGTCAACAAGCAGTTGTTATGGGAATATCTTGTTACCAAAGAGTGAAAAACGCTGTAAAATTTCATTGAAGCTGTCTCACTGAGTTGTATTAATTTCATACATTTTGTCTTGAGAAGATAGATTTATCCATAGCTGCAAGCCCCTTTGTATTCCTTGTCCTGCTGGCATTTCTGAGTGGATTATCCCTCTTCCTGCTGTCATCCACTGTACATAAACACAATCAGAATATGAAATTAAATATTATTTTTCTATAAAAAGAAGAAAAAAAAATAGAAGAAAAGCTGAGGAGACCAATTATGATGTGATGTTTCTTTATATAATGTCACATTTGTATTTGAGTAAATCGATGAATAGAGGACTGGAATCCAACAGGAATACTATACCTGAACATCTCCTGTGTGGATTGTACCTTTATGCCCTGCAAAATCTTGATGAGTAATGCCTCCCTATTAAATATTCACATAAATCTAACATTTTAGTTTCAATTCAGATTCCAAGAATCAGATTTTCAACTGAAAATTCTGAACCAGAATCTAGCTGCTATACCTCAATCATGTATGTAACAGTCTCGAAACCTGCCAAACAGTTTCCCTTATTAGAATTAAAATAGCCCAGATTCTGGGGGGAAAAAAAGGCATAGAAAGGACTGAAAATATTTCAAGAACCTCTATGTGGATGATCAGGAAATCCAGCAGGGTGAGACACTGCAAAAGGAAAAAGATCAGAAAAATTCAGAGAGTATTATTACTATCAAACACAGAAAACACTTATACATTGACAAAAACAAATCAAACACACAACCATTAATACCTGAAAAATCATCCAACATAAGAAAAGGATCCAATGACTTGAGTTCACTACTGAAAAAAGTCAATTTAACCACAAAAATAACCCAGAAAATGATCAGCACCAGAAAAATAATTCTCCAAGAAAACAAAAACCCAGAAATCAAAATCAAGAAGAAAAACTAAGACACCATAAGAAATTACCATCCAATGCCTCTTCTAACAACAGCACCATCACCCTCATGTTGGGGGAGGGCCAAGACCTCCTTGGTTACCAATCTGGGTCTTTCAAAAGCATTGGATCGATAGGATGTAGACATGAGATTACTGATAAGGAAACAACTTTGATATTGTTAATACCCTTAGTAGTTGTTGGGTATAATTTGAAAAACAAATTGTCACATATAGCAGTTATGGTATAAAAATTAAGCCAAAAAAGCTTACTTTTCTTAGGAAAAAAATGGTTGTAGTTGTCTGGCTTTTGGAATCAGAGGGAATACATAATGGGTATATATAGGAAATAGAATTGAAGAAATTAGAAAAAAAAAATAGTTTATGCAAGGAAAGGAGAAATTTTAGATAAATACAGTCTTATATATTATCTATAGATTAATCAATTATATCAGCATTTAAATCAAATAAAATATTTAAATATGTATCAATATATAATGAGTTTAATCTACTAATGTTTGACCGAATCTATTTATAAATTTTTTTTTGTAAGCAAAGAGTTGGTTGGGGTGGAAGATATTACAGGGTGGAGCCTATTGGACCAATCATGATGATGATGTCAAGCTATAGTCATCATCATGAAGGAGTTGAACTTTGGCCTTTTCACATTTTGCTGCTGTCTAAGAACCTTCTAAGTCAAATATATATGCATATATATGATGCTTTGTGATCTGATTCTTTCCTCACTGTTCACACTTAACACCTACATCTTTATGGTTTTATTTGGTCAATCAAAATATTTATGGGAATTTATTTTTTAATTTAATTGGTTCTTTGATTTTGTTTTATAATTAAAATTTATTGGTAGCATGAGTTAATTATCAAGTTAAAAAAAAAGAAGGGAAACATATCGAAATCCAACTCAATTAATGATTGAGTAATTGTTGGATCCTTCAATAATGTTTTTTATTTTATTTAAATAATTAGACATTTATAAGAATTTTGATATTAAAACTAATTTAGTAATATTCAAATTTCAAAATAAAGATAATCGAACTTAAAAGGAAGTTTGTTTCTGTAGTTGACTTTTAAAAAAAGTAGGATTATATTAATAAATAATAAAGCAAACATTAATTGAATGAAAAAATTACTATTTATAATACACTAATACCCTAAAATTTGAAAATTAAACAATTTACTTCGTATGATTTGACATAATATATCAGTATTTTACTGAGATTTAAAAATTATATTATTTATTCCATGTAGTTTGACATAATATACTAGTAAAAAAATATTCTTTTTTACTCTAGGATTATTAGTATAATAAATCAAACTTGCATGAATATATTAGTGTAACATGTTAAAATTTCAAGAAATAAAAAATATAAATTTCAAATTTTAGAAAAATATTAGTATATTATGTCAAATCATATGAGATAAATCGAATAATTTTTAAATCTCAAATAATACTAATATATTATATCAAACTGCAAACTAAATAATAATTTTTTCTAATTGAATTTTGAATGTAAATTTTCAAATACATTTTTTTAACATATATATATTTTTTTATTTACTAGGAGGTGTACTGAATCGGGCCATGCCATCCTTTTAAACGCGTTTTCACATTTTTTTAGTTATTTAATTAATCACGTCATTTTTTAAAAATATTCATCTCCCAATTCATTTGATTTATTTAATTAATTCTATTCCTTTCATGGTAGCTGAGGTACCTTTCTTTTATTTTTTTCTCCTCTTTAATTAATATTATGCTTTAATGTATAAGCAACTCCATATCTTATTTAAATAAATAAATAGCTTTCCCACTTTTAATTTCTTTTATTCCTTTCATACTTATGATCAGCAACGATCTCTTTATCCAAAATATATATATATATATATTCACTCTTATTTTCACATAGAATAAACAAAATTTAAGATTTGTTTAATTTTATTATATATTTTTATTTTAAAATTTTTAAAAACAAAAATTTATAGTTTTTCATTTTATGAAATCGTTTTATATTTTTTTTAATATATGAAGATGTGGTGATATAAAAAGGGATGATTAAATATGATAAATTTTCATTAAATATGATTAAATCAGATCATATTACCAAATCAAATCTTAATAAATGGACTTAATTTCTTTTCCAAAAAAAAAAATAAACGGACTTAATTTTGGTAAGTTTTTAAATATGAAAAATTTTTATTGGGTTAAATGAGCATAAAAATGCCAATAATAATTAAGTAGGAAACAATATCTTAAAAATTCATTTATTTTTATTTTTAACTTTGAAAATACTTTCATTTAATGTGGTAATAAAAGAAAAAAGTTTTAGTTTGTCGTTTTAGGGAAAAAAAAAACATTAAAACCAAAATGATATGGAACCAATTAACATAGTTGAAATTATATATTTTATTAGTACTCCTATATTATTTAAGGAAATTATTCAAATATTAAGAAATGACAACTGCCAATAGGTGAAATAAGATTATAAGGTCTCTCTCTGTTAACTAGGGGTCTTGAATTTGAATTATGAGAATGAAACACTTTTAAAATTTGGAAGAAAGTGTTTTACTCTCTTAATGGATATATCTAGTATGAACTTAGATTTCTGAAATTTTAATCAATTAAAAGATGACTTGATTGATATTTTCACACAGAAAAATTAGAAAAGGTTTCGAATTCAACTCTTCTTATTACCATATATCAATATTAATAAGAATTTAACACAATGTAAGAGGAGGGCTACTTATATTATATAGCCTAAAATCTACTATACGTCTTAATGAAAACAAAAATGACAATTCATATTTATTGATAAGTATATGACAGAATTATAATAGAAAATTAATAGACAAGTATATTCTTAAAAAAGAAATTTGACCTTTTCTTATCAAAATATTATTACCAAAAATTCAAAGCAACAAATGGTAAGTTCAAAACTAGGGGTGTACATGAATCCTGAATTTTTTTAAATTAGATAGAAAAATTAAGAAAAAAGATTCAAAGCCGAACTGTACCAGTCAATTTTTTTTATTAGAATTGAATTGAGCCGTTAATTTTAATTTTAACGGATCTGAATTTTTTAATAATATCTACACCGAAAACTGTTCTGGAACCGAATTATACTGAAAGAATCAATATTTAAATTTTAGTATATATAATAACTAATAAGAATTAAATAAATTATATATAAAATTATTTATAACTTTTATAGTTTTATTATATAAATATAATATAACTTAAATTTATAATTATATACAATTTGATTCAATAAATTTCAATGATAATAAAACTTATTAATTATTTAATAAAATTAATATAACATTTATAATAGTACTGACTTCAAATAATTGAAAATTTTATATGCTAAAAATTTTATAATGGTGGTATAAACACTTGAATCCTTAATTTCTATAAGAGTTTAAACTAAATTTACCATTAAATCAACAAACTTTCTTTGCTATTAATATAAAAATACAAAAATATTTATAATACATTACTAGTTTTCATTTTTTACAATAATTTTTTATCACTAATTTGATTATATTGAACTTATATAATAATTTAAATTATATTAATAAATAAAATATATATTTAATGGATATAATTAATAAATTTATATATTTATAAATTAAAAAATCATAAAATTACATACTTATAATTATAATTATATATTTATGCTTATGAATTTATATACCTAATAGTTTAAATTTTAAATATTACTATATCATTAGCTTACAATATATATTTATATTATTTTTTACCAATATAATTAAATTATATTAGACTTTATACTAATCTAAATTTTATTAATAAATAATATACACTTGTTGTCACACATTTATCATAAAAATTTTAGTAACTACTAATATTTTTTTCCTTAATTATATTAATTCTTAGATATATTATATTATTTTCTCATCAAAACAATTATATTATATTAAACTTATATATTAATCTAAATTTTATTAATAAATAATATACTGATTAGTAATATATTTATCGTATAAATTTTAACAACCGCAGATATTATTTTTCTTATATCATTTTTCTTAATTATATTAATTCTCTCGTATGTTATAATTTTTCTTATTTTGATAATTATTTTATATTAAATTTATATATTTATCTAAATTTTATTAATAAATAATTTATATAGGTCCACACAATCACTGATATCATTTTTTTTTTATTATATAAATCATCAAGTATATAAATTTATATTAATCATATATATTCAACCACTTATATCACTTTTCTTATTATCTTAATTATATTAGTTATATCATTTGTAATCATTCAAACTTAATTATATTCTTTTTAATCCTATAGTATAATAATATACCTTTTTTTTTTATCATCTAGTTTGATATATTTTTTTATAAAAATTTAAAACTTGTAAACATAAAATTTTTAAAAAATTTTTTATATTTGATCAATAAACTGATAGAAAAGTTTTAGTTAGAATAATTATCAATGATACTTGCTATTTATGTTTATTGAACATGAAAATTTTAAGGAATTTATTACTGCGTCAATATTATATGTAACTATGAAATTTTGCATCAAATTTTGTTTTTATAATCACATTTTTATATTTATATCTATTATATTATTCAAGTACCGAACTATTTGTATTGTATTATACTATATTGTTTAGCACCGAAAAAACTGAAAAATTATACCGAACTGTTTCGAAACAATACAATACAGAGATTTATTTTTGGCAATACAATACAATACTTATATTTAAAAATCTCCGACATTTCAATATGATTCTAGAAATTTTGCAATTTCCGGATTGGATCAGATCGTGTACACCCCAAGTCAAAACTCAAAACTAAACACAACCCAATAGACCTACCCTATACAACCAAATCGATGTATACTTTATTTTCATCGAACACATCAGCAAACAAAATGGAAGAAAAAAGTGTTTGGATATTGATTCCAAACAAATGGGCTTGCACAAAATCTTGCCATCTAAAGGAGAAAATGAGCAGCTAATTTAGCATGCCTGATATCTAATGAAAGAGTAAATTCCTAAAATCTTTTACCTGGTAAAGGGACTCACTTTTTTCCCATAGGAAATGGAACGAAATCGGATTTAGAGTCAGATTTTCGGGGTTGGGTAGAGAAGGTGAACTCTGTTTTCCATCCGTCTCGTTGCCACTCCTAATTGTTGAAGGAGAAAACAATATTACAAACTTCTGAGCAATCCATTTCAACTTATACATTATCAAAAGATGAATTTAGGACACCAACTTAGATTGAATTGACCGATTTAATTGAACCTCTAATATAGTACAGTTTTTCTTCATAATTGTTTAAACCAAGTCGGATATGAGAATCTTGCCTCTTGACAGTTTGCGTTCAAATCTCACTTTATTGACTAATTACAATACTTGCAAGATGCAATATTGTGCATCCTCTTTTTTTTGGAAAAGAATATTGTGCATATCCTTTGAACTTGGATCTTCAACTTCGGCCATTTTAGACCAAATTACTAAAAGATTTCCAAATTTTTTCTCTCAATAAATCTAGCACAGCCTTAACATAATTAGAGTTGTTCGAACAATTTTTCTATTTTTCTTATTACTTATATTTAGAGAGTTTTATATCTTCCAACGGTCTCTCTATCTTCCTTTTTATTTATTTCACTTCTTAAAATTTACATTCGCCCTCATCAGATTTAAAAGCCATAATGACCTTCTCAATAATATTTTATTATTTTTCTTTCATCTCTTTTATTCTTCTCTTTTTCTCTTATTTTATCTTCACTTTTTTTAGATAGTTTTATTAATAAAAAATTAAAATAGGAAATAAACTAATGAGTATTATAAGAGTGCACATAATTTTCAAGACAAATTAAAATAAAGTGAATTTTTTTATAATATAATATGGAGTACAATAGAAAATATTATTGGAAATACTATTACAAAATAGTCTGCAAACTTTTTTAATTTTTAACACATTTAGCTTCCAGTGAATAAAAAATACATTTCATATGTGGATGTCGGAATTTTAAAAAAACAATAATAAAAAAATGATAAATAACCTTGCCAAGTTAGAGCATCTTCATTGACTAGCAAAGCCAATTTCAACATTCTGCATAGCACTTGCAAATTGAATTGCATGAATGGAGATTCTACTTGTAATTTTGCAAGCTTTCAAGTTTAGCAAGTAGGGATAAACAATTTCAAATGATTACAAAAATAGTTATAGATCCCACATGTATTATTTAATAATAATTTAAATAAAATTAATGAATAATAAAATTATTGATTTATTTATATAATTAAAATTAATAAATATGTAATTAATGTTAGATTTTATTTAAGTTTTTTTTTATTTTCTTGTAATATTTTTTTCTTGTGATTTTCTTGTAATATTTTTTTCGTTAATGAAATGTTGTGTGATTTATTTAAATTATTTTAAAGTTTTATAATTAATTTTTACAAAAATTATTACTTTTAATATTAATTAATTTATAAAAATAAAATTTATTTTATTTAATAATAAAAAATAATTTAATAATTTAATTATTAATATTGAATATTTTAATAAATATTAATTTTAATTATTAATGTTAAAATTATTACTTTTAATATTAATTAATTTATAACAATAAAATTTACTTTATTTAACAATAAAAAATAATTTAATTATTTAATTATTAATATTAAATATAATATATTAAAATATTAATCGAATCTTTTACCGGAATAAAATGTGTTTGAAAGTGTAAATAAAATTTTAATGAAGTGGAATAGAACCCACCATTTACAATCTAATTAGAAGGTGATGCTCTTAGCATACCCCAATATACCGCAATTTATTAAATGATGTGGCAAAATTTATTAAAAAAAGAAGGAAAAATATCTAATTTCTCTCATCCCCCACCATCCTCCCTTCTCCTACTATCTATTTTTATTCTTCTTCATCCCTAAATCTATATAATCTAACACAACACGAAAATTCCATTACAACAAATATCAACTCAAATTCGGAAATTAATTGAATTGGGAAGCTTATAATTATTTCTCCATTAACAGTTGAACAAGATTTTAGAGCTTATTCTATGTTCTACTGAAAGTAAAAAGCCCCACCTTCCTTCAGATTCAGCACCTTAACCCCTCTTATCTTTCACCAAAATGGTGTATCCCACTCAACTTATCCTTAAGCCCACCGACTTAGTATCCAACTCACACTCAATCCTAAATTCTCCTTCCAAACTTTCCTAACAAACACTTATCCACGAATCCATGTAGGTGTTTTTGCAAGCAGATGGGGGGGTGAAGGCTCCAAAAACGGCGAAGAGGATCGTTTTCTTCTCGGATGTGAGTGACAATATGGTAGTGGTTTGCATAGACGGAAGGAGATATGGGGAGAGAGAGAAAGGGATCACAGAGAGGGTTAGCAATGAAGGGAAAGAGGGAAATAGAAACAGGAGTGAAGAACTCAAAATTGCAGAGAGCTAAGGAGCTAAGTAGAGAAGGAAGAAAGAGAGAAACGAATCAGAAAGATTTGTGGAGAAGAAAGAGAGTTTTTCGAAGAATAGAAAGGTAAGAGGAGAAAAATGGGAAGAGAGGAAAGAATTATAATTTTTTCTTTTCTGACTTGGATTTTTTATTCATTTTTTAAAGAAATTCGGCAACACGTAAGCACCAAACCAAAACTAGATTTGTTAAAAAAAAAAAAAAAATTGTATACTATTTTATAATTATACTAAAGTTTTGTTACATTTGTTGAGTGGTAACTTAGCTGCCATTTTATTAACAAAGTTTCATTTAAAACATTTGGGGCACATTTCGTAAGAAATAAGAATAAAAATTTTATTCTAAATTTAAGTTTAATACATTATATTGACCTAAAATATTTGAGAATATAATTCTAATTCTTATATAAGGATTTTTAATATTTCAAATTTGTTAGTATTTGGAATCATATTCATATTTTTTTAAATAAGAAAATTTATATTTTCAAAATATATTCAACAAAATTAAATCAAAAATAAAAATAAATTTATAATTCCTATAACATTAACATACTAAAACAAAACTATAAAATTTCATTTTTCCATTCTTTTAATGTACTAAAACTGCCATTATGGAATTTAAGCCAACCTTACGATGCTTCAAATAATAATAATAATAATAATTTTTTCTCAATCCATTGACTAAATGTAGTAAAGAAGAGGGATTCCATCAGAACTCTATTAGAATAACCCTGTACTAAATATCCAAATCACAAGAACAAATTTAATAGTCTGATTTTTTTTTTTTTAAGATCTTTTCAAGTTCACCCAATATGATAAGTAATGCCAAAGTGATTACAGCCATTTATCTATAATTGAATGGCAAAAATCAAATTTGATTAAAATTTTGACAGATAAAAGTATTTAATTAGATTTAATCTCAATCGTTAATTTATGAATATAAATGGCTCCCCCAATGTTTGCTTGAACTTGAGATATTCTAATCCTATTCTTTTTGTCCTAAACATTATTTCTGTCCACGTTGAAATACTATTTTACTATAAAATCTTCCATCACAATTTTCAAATTGTGAACCTGAACATTCAGTTACCAAAAGAATATGAAACTGCAGAATATATCACAGTTCAATTTCAGGGAAAAAATATAAAATCCTTAAATTGTTTCTGTATTCATTCAGATCTTAAATTTTGGTATCTCACATTTAATGAACCGATTTTTTGGATTTTCCAACGCCAAAAAATATCAAGATGTCATGCAGCTGATTCAGCACTTTACCAAGAGTTTTGTAATATCAGATTGACCAGAATAATATATAAATAATAAACTTAAATCAAAATTAAAAATTAAAACCATAACACCTATATTGTTCATTCATCAGGAACTTTCTTTTTTCTTTTATCCCTTAATTCATTGCCATTCGGTAAAGAGCCGAAGGGACAGATTCGAAGATCACCTTTTAGAAGTCTTGGGTGGAAGTAGTTCTTATACAAGTCCCAGAACTCGTCTCTGCCAAATATAAATTAAAAATATGTGAGAGAATAGTCTTTCTGGATATTTATCAGATTGAAGCAGTGAATGATCAACGAAGGAATGTGACATTTGATACCCATTATCCCACCTGACTTGCGGAAGTGTTAACAACGAATAGCCCTTCACATCTGGATGAATATCAAGTACAACCACAGCTAACCGTGAAAGTCCTAGCGCCTCTATGTCAATCAACTTCTTCACCCTTAAAATTGAAATCAGAAGGACCCCAATAAACATTAAACAATTACTACTTTATAAATATTTAATATATGAAATGTGCGACAGGTAATGGAAAATGCCATGGAATATTCAACATGATTGTGACACTTGTTTGGTTATTTGTTTGTTTAATTTCTCAGCATTAGCAATGTACTTTAGCTTAAACCAGTTTTAGTTAGGGGTAAATAAAACCAAACTGAAACCGAAATCCGAACCATATTGAATTCGACCTATCCGGTTCGGTTATTTTTAAAAACTTTGGTTTATTTAGTTCGGTTTGATTGAAAATGTTAAAAACCGATTAAATGGAACCAACCGAACTTTTTTATACATACATATTTTTTATAAATTTTATAGTAATTAATTCTAATTTTTATATAAAATAAAAGAAATTATTGTTTATAATAATTAGTTTTGTTACATGATTGTTGATAAAATCATATACTATGACAATTTATTCTAATTTGTCTTAACTAGTCTTAATTTTATGATAACTAATAATATTATGATACATTGACTTTAATTTGTTAATTTACAAAATTTTGTTTTTAGTTTATGGTAATTTATAATATGATAGTTGATTTTAATTTATATTAATTGATAAAGTTATTATGATTGATTTTAGTTTTTTTTATAATTGATAAAATATAGTAATATTATAATTTATATTTATTAATAAATTAATTTACAAAATCGATTAAATGAACCGAACCAAACTGAAATATTTCGGTTCAATTGGATTTGGTTCATGATATATTTTGGTTTGGTTTTAAACCGAACCGATGCACACCCCTAGTTTTAGTTATAATTATACATAAAATTGTCAGAGTCTAATAATACATACCATATTTGAGCACAAAATAAGAAAAGAAGAGTGTCTAACCTGTTTGGTGTGCCACTACCAAAATTAACACGGTGTTTCAATAACGCTGCCTGCATCAATCATAATGTACTAAAAATCATAAAGGGCTAAAACTAAGAGGTAATAATAATGATCTGATAGATAGGAAATTGCATATGGTGATCATGCAACACATAAAACACAACACAACTACAAGGGTCTCAAAATCAAAACAGATTTCATTCAAGGCACACACAATTTAGTCAACCTTCTATATCATAAACAACAAAAATTCAGAACATTAATAATGTCACCATAAGTTGAATTACCAAATCATCCACTTTCAAATATCAGTTAAAAGCATAACAAAGGGTAGTACTCTTTGCCCTTCAGATAAGCAATGCAGCAATTTATGATATGAGAGAAAATAGCACCATTTTTCTGGGATCAGACTGACGTGCAAAACTGATTTTCAGCATAGCCGATGCCTTTGATATTGAATTTTCTCATCATCTCCCAAATATCAATTGAAAATAAAGGAAAAAAAACAGCTATCTTACAGCCAACAAAAGATGGATACTAAAAAGAGTCATCACAAGAAACCATGAACAATATGAATCAAAACAGGATTTATTTTTCTAGGATCAGACTGACATGCAAAATTGATTTTCAGCAAAGCTGATACCACTGCTTTTGAAATTTTTCATCCTCTCTCAAACATCAATTAAAATATAAAAAAGATCCAGCTATCTTATAGCCAACAAAAGATGAAGAATAAAAGGAGTCAGCATAATAAGCCATGAAGGATAAGAATTACAATGAGATTATTTTCCGACGATCAGATGGACATACAAAATTGATTCTCAGAAAAGTCGATTCCTCAGCTTTTGAAATTTTTTCATCATCTCCCAAAAATCAAATTAAAATATAAAGAAAATAAAGCTATCTTATAGCCAACAAAAGATGGACACTAAAAACAGTCACCATGAAAAACCAGAATCAAAACGGGACTATTTAGGATCAGACTGACGTGCAACAATGATTTTCAGCAAAGCTCATACCTCTGCTTTTGAAATTTTTCATCATCTCCCAAATATCAAATTTAGAAATTAAAAAACAAAATTGTAACCATCTTATAGTTACAGATGGAACAGAATCACCAAAAGTTAAAAAGGGATTGGGAAAAAAAATTATCAAATGTAGAAATTAAAAAACAAAATTGTAGCCGTCATATAGTTACAGATGGAAAAGAGTCACCAAAAGTTAAAAAAGGATTGAAAAAAAATGGTTCCAGATTCAAATCAGAGTTGCACATACAATTGTAAAAAGCAAAGCATGTGTATACAGTGCCTTTGGATATTTGATCATGATTCAGCTCACATAAAAATCATTACCTATATTACTAAATATACATAAATATATAAATAAATAAAAATTGAAAACAAAAAGTTCACAAAGAGTAGAATAAAATCATAAAGAGAGAGAGAGAGTGAAAGACTCAAAGTTAACACGCGGCACAACAATGAAACAATTAATGGGCCAACCAAAGCAGCATATGACATCTAAAAGAGAGAATGAGAAAAAAAATGGTGAATTGAGATGATGATTTTGTTTTGAATCACACAAGCATACACCAGAGACGCTAAAAATTTGTTATTGCATCATATATGGAAACAAATGAATCCTGAATCCATATGACTTCAGATATTAGAAAGACCAGAAATTGACAAAAGAAAGCCCAAAAGGTTCAAACAAAATTAAATAGTTATCCCTGAGATTTGTGATCAACCTGATGTGCAAATAAGTAAACTAGAATAGCTAGTGCTTTCAACAGGTAAAATTACATTATTTCCCAACTTATACAGAAAGAATACCGCAGGAGAATTAAATGTAACTAGACATAACTCAAAAAGGATAAAAACATGGGGCATACGTTAGCTTCCCCACACAGCTGAAAGAAACAAAAGAAAATGGCATAGGAAACATGTTAAAGGATAGTTTACCATCTGCATTGGATATCCACCTGAAAAATAAATATATTAAAAACAAAAATAAAAAAGAGTGAAAACACCAAGAATTCACCTGCTCCTCAACCTTCATATGCTTTGAGAATAGCTTGACAGCATGACATTCCCTTGTGAATGAGCGCACTCCCCTGGAAAACATAATCAGTTATCAAAAAACAGATGAACAATGAAAATAAGTAGACGTTCCACACTTCAACAACAAAAATAAGTCAACTTTTATCAGAATGTCATAATCCTCTCAAGTAAAAATTCTTGCACCTTAAAAGTTCAATAGCTCTTAAAGCAGATGTACTAAGGATAAGAACTGCTGGACACCCAGCTTCAATTTTCCCTTCAACAAGCTTCCCTTCACATAGAACTTCCTTCCAAGAGGGGCCAAAAGCCACCTTCATTAGTTTCCCCAAAGACTCAACATCCTGACCCAGTTCTTGGGATAACTCCACAAAGCTCGTCTCTATATAATTTTTATAAACCAAAATTAGAACGAAATACGAGCACTCTATGAAACAATCCATTCAACAAAACATATGAATGAAATATTTTTCAACGATAAAATCAGAGTAATGAAACTTCTGGGTCATCTTACAATTGCACTTCTTTTCTTTCTTCTGAGTTTGATTATAAATTTAGTTAGGCAGTTGAGCGAAGAGATAGATATACCTCTAATTGATTCGAGCTCGAGAGATGATAGCTGAACGTCATTAGCCGATTGAAACTCATTTAGGAATAAATTAAGCTGCTGCGAAGCAGAAGCCGGTGCTGCTCCGGTGATATTATTATTATTGTTTTTATATTCTTCATTATCGGTGGTTAAGATTTGCTGATTCTTGTGCTTCTGCTGGTTGCTTAAGGTAGGCGGCTGCAGCTTCTTCTGCTTCTTCTTAAACTTGGTATTGGAATTAGGGTTTTTGAAAGAGGTTTTCTTCTTTGAGGGTTTCTCTCCTTTCGCGCTCGCCATGTTTATGGGCCAAATTGGTTTCTGCAAATATAAGGCACTCCCTTTATTTCATGGGAATTTTACAAAAACAGGTCAAAAGCATAATATAATTTCAAAAATCTGTCTAAAGTTTTTTTTTTTTTTGAAAATACCGAGCGATTTAAAATTTCTTTTTAAAAACATTCAGCGAGTTAAAATTTTTTTAAATATATCAAAATCACTTAAAATTACTGTTTATTCAATAATTATTTAAATTTTATTCAAAATTTATCATAAAAATTAAATTTATAAAAAGTTTTTCAAGATTTTTTTAAATTTTACCCAATATTTACTCAATGTTTACTAGAAAAATAATAAAAGTTGAATTTACACAAGGTTTAATTAAAAATTTACCAAAATTTATTCAATGTTTATCATAAATTAATGAAAATTGAAGTTACAAAATATTTATCAAAGATTTGCTTAAAGTTTACTTAAATTATACTCAATTTTTACTATAAAATTGATGAAAATTAAAATTACACAAAGTTTACTCAAGATTTATCCAAGAATTATCTAAAGTTTGCCCAAATTTTATCCAAGAATTACTCGAAGTTTACCAAAATTTATTTGAAGTTTACCCAAGAAAATTTTACCCAAAATTTATTCAAGATTTACCACAAAATTAATGAAATTGAAGTTACAAAAGGTTATCAAAGATTTACTTAAGTTTTACTCAAGTTATACCCAAAATTTACAACAAAATTAATCGAAGTTGAAGTTATATAAAATTTACTTAAAGTTTACCCAAGGTTTACCTTACATCAAGTCAATATCTCAACTGAAAATTATCAAAAATCTACCAAATGTTTACTAAAGTAAGTAACCTTAATTAAGTTAATTAAATACAAGTTTACGTTTTTTTTCATAAGAGAGCGAGAGAGAAGGAAGGAAAGAAGAGAATAAGAGGGGAATTTCAGCTATCCTTTGTGAGTTTCTTCTTCTCAAATTCAACATTTTTACATATATTCGACACCCATGTGGATGATTGTTATGGTTGGAATAGGTAGATTAGGGTTATTTGGAGTTTATGTAAGTTGTGAGATTTGTCCAATGTTTACTTTGGTAATTAAGTTAATGAAATTCAAGTTTACATTTTTTTTTTGCTAATTAATTTAATTAAATAAAAAGTAAAAATAAATAAATGCATGTATAAAGACAAATGATGATTATGCAAGTTAATAAAATTTTTAATTTATGTTTTAAAATGTGAAAAATAACTATTTTATGTCTTAATTTAAGTAAAAAATATGTTAAACACACACTAAAATCTAATATTTTAAAAAAAATAAGTAAAAATAAAAACATAGAAAATAAGAATGAAAATACGAGAAATTAATTAGTAAAATTGAAAAAATCTTTGCAAATTTGTTGTACTGTGTAAATTTCCATTATTTTATTTTATAAGGGTCTCAAAGTATAACGTTTTGCGATTTAGGCTCTGATCACACGTGGCCTTAATCAGATGTGCCGGTTTCATCGGAGTGTAAATTTGGACCTATGGAAAAATGATAAATTATAAGGAAAAATAAATAAGGATATTAGTATATAAGAATTAAAGCATTAGTGTAAGAATTAGGAAAAATTTTAAATCACCCTATAGACATAATCGATATTATCGAATTTGTTGGAGAAAAATTTGTAAGAGAAAGAGAAATTTGTGGCAAAAAGGAAATTTTCTATAATTAAAAATTAATCAAGATTAATTAAACAAATAGACCAATAGAAAGAGAGATTAAACTAATTAGTGGAACCCACAAATTCTAATATTAGTATAAAAGTCAAAATTGGATGGCATTTTTCACTTATCTACCAAAGTTGGTTTTCATATTCTTCAACTTGTTCTCCCTTTTACCGGCCACTCCCCCTCCTTAAACCCTCTATTTTTTATTCAAGTAAGCTTTTCTTAAATAGTGAAAATAATAGAGATTAGAAAGAAAAACAAAATAATCAAAGAGATTTCACCATAAGAGAGCAAGAGAGAATGAAGAAAAGAAGAGAAAAAGGAAGAAAAGACGTGAGGAATTTGGCCACCTTTGCAGAATCATCAAAATAAGTTTCTTCTTATCAAATTCAATCTTATTCTATTTATTTGAGACTTATATGGGTGATTGTTGTGTTTGGAATTGATAGATTGTAATTATTTAAAGGTTATGTCAACTTATATTGAGAAGTGTTGGATTGTTGGGGAAGGATAAAATTAACTTATAGGTGATTGTGGATGATAGTTTTGTGGTTTGAAATCTAAAGAAATAAAACTTACTAGGATGTGTATGAGGCTACCTGATGAAGGGAAATTAGATGGAAAGATGTTTAGAAGTATTTAATGGTGATTATGTAACTTAAAAGGAAAGGGGTCTAGACAAGAGGGGTTGTTTTGTTTGAATTTAATGAAATGAGTGGCTATTGAATATTATGAACATAAATGAGGTAAAGAAAGGAAGAAATAATAATATAGAAATGAGTAGAAAAGTATTAAGAACATTAGACATAAATTTTGGTTGTATGAGACATTAAATGAAATTTTGTTTATTACGTTAAGGCCAAATAAGTGGGTAAAAGAGTGTTCATCAAAAGGTGGATAAAGAGAAGGAAAAGATCACCTAACAAGTGAAATAAGGAGAAAGAAAAGATGAGATATGGGACTGTTTAGGTATATGCTTCTTTGATAAAAATCTTGCAAGTCATAATAACCATAAAATATTGTGTAATATTTTTAAATTGTTGTCTTTTGAATTTTGTGTTAAATTGGAGTGAAATGTTGATGTTTATGAATGTGTTTTAGATTTTAAAATTTTGGGTATAAGTATGGTTGCATAGGGCTATTGAATTAATTAGTTTGTAATTAGTCTAATATATGCCCTGTTACAAATTTACATGAACAGTCTTGAAAAATTTAATCATAACTTTTGTTGTGGTATTTGGTATGAAACTAATTTGATATGAAAGTTAATACATATTACTAAAAATTTTATGAAGAATGTAAGTGGAAATTTGGGTTGTAACTAGGTCAAAAGTTTATTATAAAATTTCGGATTTAGAAGAACCATGTCATTGACGGGCAAATTTTGGCTGAACACCTTATAGTAAATTAGTCATAACTTTTGATAGAAAATTTAGAATCCATTGATTCTTTTTTTCAAATTCAAGATAAGACAATAAATTAAAAGTTCATAGAATATCCTTAATCAAAATAAAGATGGGCCAAAATTAAGGCTCAATCACATAACCAGAATTTGCCTTAAAATTAAAATTTGCATTTTAGTCTCCATGTGGCAAGATTTGTATGTGTAATAGTTGTTAGAAAATTTTTAATCTTATTAGTATATATAGACATATAACATATTAATATGTAATATTTTTAATTTTATAATTAATAAATAAATATATTTGCGAGAAGTAGTAAAAGAAAGTATTATCGCAATAATAATGGTAACGATGAAAATAATGTCAAAGCTGAAGTGCACCTAATCTAGAACTAAAATAGTAGATAGTTTGATATGTCAATCAGGAAAAAAATAAAAATGTGCACAAAAAATATTATCAAAGCTAGTAATGATACTATTATAAAAAAAACCGGTAATGACACAATATAAATATCCAGTAAAGATTTTATTATAAAAAGTTTGTAAGGCACTAATAAGAAGCCGTGAATAATAACCTCATATTTATATTGACGAGTTCATACACAAGAATTATGGGCTTGAGTAAACCAAATAATGAAAAAGAAAAAAAATGACTTGAATAAATTGAATTATAGTTAAACTTTTGCATACATATTGAGTATGAGATAATTATTTATACATTGCATAAAATCTATAATAATATATAGAATTTCATTTGTGATGTATATGATATGTAAATGTGGCGTGATTATATGTATTTGTATGTAAGATTTTTATCCTATTAAGCACCACTAAGCTAGTAGCTTAGCGCAATTGATTTTTCTCGTGCAAGTCCAAAAGACTTGATATATTAGAGTAGCTATCAGAAGAACGACGGAATTCTGTCAAAAAGTAGCTTAAAGCCTCAAATAATTTTTAGTATATTTTATTAAAGTATTGTAAAATATTATCAAGAATTTTTTTCATATAGTGTATATATCGGGGCATTAACTCTAATATAAAGTATAAAATTCAAGTGTAAATATATTATTGCAAGATACAAGATAATAGTCTTTGGTGTGTGTAAAATATTTATTTGGATATATGTATAATTTAAATATAATTAAAAGGAAAAAAATAAGAGAATATTAAAAGTAAAGATAATAATAAAAGAAAAAAAATTATGTAATGTAATCTAGTGGGTTATTTAAGATAATTAAGTAGGTAATGCCACTTACCTTGTTATTCTAAAGTGGGATAAGGGGGTATTACACAACATATGTATCGGCTTTCTAAAGTAATTACAAAATTTTAAGTGGCAATTGCAAAGTAATTGAATAATTATTTTAATAATTTATCATTTTGCAAGCTTTTAAATATTGAAAGATAAAAAAAAATAATTTTATTTGAATAAATGTAGATATATTTTATATCTAATTATGATTGTGAGTTTATTAATTGAAAAATAAATATATTACAAAAATAAAGGGCCTTGAGGACTTCATTAATTTACTTAGTGTGGATAATTAATGTGGACTCGATAGTAATATAGGAGTGATGGACGACTCATGATTATTATGTTAAGTGAGTTAAGTCTCTTTTGTTACTGACTTTTACTGCTCTAGATAAAGTTGAAAAGAAATAAAGGAAAAATAAGAAAAATTTTTAGTGCAAACTCATCTAAATCATTCTTATCAAGATAAAATTGACGAAATCAGGTTGTTTTCTATGTCTTTTATCTCAATTAAACTTGTTTTCTGCTCTAAAGTATGTGTTTTAAATCCTGGGATTGAATTATCAAGTTAATTGTGCAAATTAATTTTCTATCAAGTGGTATTAGAGCCAAATCACATATTTTTAGAGCTATTTTCATTTTTTTTTCATTGAGTTTAAGAGAAAAACTTGAGTTTAAATGAGTTTTGGAGTGAAAATGGAATTCGGTAAAGTTTTTGGTGAAAAAATTCCAGAGAAAATGGAGTTCGAGCATGGGGAAGAAGCTGGCACGTGTGGGCGTGCTCTAAATGGTAGGGGAGTTGTCTCCCGTGCGGGCACTTCTAGAGGGGCACTCCTGTTGCGTCGAGCGCATGTGCCACACATGCGCGCCTTCTACCTTACTCTTCCATTTTTTTTCCGTTTTTCTCCTGAACTTTTTGAATTTTTCAATTAAGTTCTTATTTGGTTATTTTTCACTCATCGAGGCATTTTTCATCGGTTTTGATCAAAATCAATTTAGATTTTTTAAATTAATTTTTAAAATCCATATTTGAGAAAAATTGTGACATTTTAAAAGATAAATAATTTATCTTATAATATTTAATTTATATATGAGTATAAAATTGTTACATCTGAAAATTAATTTTTCTTAATTAAAAATTGACAATGTAATTAATTTAAATTGTTGTGAACATAATGTTTCAAGACATTTATTCTCACGTCAATAAGGAATGAAAATTATATTATTAAGTTATTTTCAAAACAATAATTAAGGTATATCCCAGTTAAAGAATTTCTTATAAAATCAATTGAAATGATGTCCCCAAAGTGACATTTTTAGCTGAGATTTTAAGAAATATTTAGTTTCATAAGTTGAGATGTCTCAAATTTAATTTATAATTATTCAATCCAAATGTGTTTATTATAAATTAAATTTATAGATAGAAAATATAAAACATATGATTAGGAATGAGCTGGTACAAATAGTTTATACACCTAAAAGTGGTAAATTTGCAAGTATTTGGTAAATTCTCATATCGTGCTTACATTAAGAATTTACTATTGCATGTTATATATTCTGTCAAAAGATTTTTATATAACGATGCACTGAAATTCTTGGATTAATACTCTTTTATGGCTTTGAGTATTATTATTGTTTTATACTAAAGTGTTACATTATTGATTTTTTCAGTCACCTTCTTGGTTAACAATAATACAGTGACTATTGAAATGCGAACTGGTTCTAACTACAAGATGTGGAAGAGAGATGTGGAATTGACTATGGAGTTGGCAGATATTGATATTGACATGATAACTCCCAAGCCAGCTGACCTAACTGCTAAGAGTTCAGCTATGGAAAAAGAGTTGTATTCAACATGGTACAAAATAAACAATATGTGTTATTTGACCATAAAAAAGTCAATTCTAGATCACCTGTTGAGTGGTTTGCCGAAAACTCATATAACAAAAGAGTTTCTGATTGCAGTGTTTTAGCATTATAAGTATTTATGAATGCTGAGATTGGTACCTTTCTAAAGCAATTATACTCCATAAGGTATAACGGAGTAGAAGGTGTTAGATAATATATTCTCCCCATGGTCCACATACAAAATAAGTTGTATAACCTTGGCATAATTCTCCCTAATGCTTGTATCGTGCATTAAGCTCTAAATACTATATCACCAGAGTTTAGGACGCTTATTACTGCATACAAGTCAATGGAGGATCATTGGACTATTAATGTTTTCATTGCCTTTTGTGTAGTCGAGAAAGAAAAGCTAAAAACAGGTTAGGTTAGTACCATACTTCTTGTGTTAGGTCCTTATTCGAAAGGTAAGAAAGCTAAAACTAATGCTCTCAGTTCTGATGTAGAGTCTACTCGATCTGGTGCTGTGGGTATTGATAAAGCTTTTATGAAAAAGAAACCTAAATGTTTCTTTTGTAAAAAGAAAGGTCATAAGAAGTCGGATTGTCTAAAAAGCTTAGTTAGAAAAACATGAGCTTGCAAGTAACTCTTTTGGTCTCGTTGTATGTGAATCCAATTTGGTTGATGCCATATCCAGTTCTTTGTGGCTTGATAATAGGGCGACTAAATATATTACTTTCACATTGCAAGGGTTCCTAAACAAGAGTTGCAAGGGTTCCTAAACAAGAGTAAAATAAATAAAGAAGAGTTAGTGCTCACAGTTGGCAACAATGACACAGATGAAGTTCTTTTTGTTTATCTATTTGAATCTGGACAATGGTTTTGAACTTTTTTGAAAATTTTTTTGTACATATCGTCATTTAAGCGAAACTTGATGTTAGTGTCTAAATTTGACAAAATTGGCTTTATGCTTTTGTATTTAAAGATGTAATTGTAAATATAACTTTTAATTTAAAAGCAGTTGATTGTTGTTTTTTATCATATGGTCTGTATCAAGTGTGTTTGAGTTCAAATGAGATTTATTCTACATCCATTAATGCTGAATATGTTGTTGCCCAAAGACCCTAATAAAGGATAAATCTTCCATATTGTGGCATAAAAGGCTTGACCATATTTCTAAGAGGCCATGGATATATTATCAGTCTATCAGGAGTGGTGAATCTTTTATTACCTACTCAACTATCTTGAAATACTTCAAGCTATACGCAATTACCTCCTTATGAGCAACATCAAAGAGGCAATAAGGAATGAAGTGAAAGTATAGAATTAGTATCCAAGATAACCTTAAGCATCTCAAGTCTAAGGATACTGACATCATTGCTATAATAAGATTATCACTGACATATGAATAGATAATTTATGTGATTGTCTCATGGTAGTTCATCCAATATACTTGACTACACTTAGAAAGCATCCACATATTAATTCTAAACATCTCGTGTATATAGTTTATGAGATCAGCTACTTGATCCAATCAAAAAGTATAACATGTGTTAGTCTATCCAAATTGACAGTGTCTTATCTCGTTAATCATATGTGTAACACACTACCTATATAATAAGAACAAACTCATTAAATAAGTGAAATGTCTTAAACTTAACTGACTAAATACCCCTGTCTGAATTTATTTCCCTTTTTAAGTAATAATTTAACTAACTAATTTTTTTTTCCATTGTCTCTATTAACATATTTATATACATATCAAATATTCTTAACTGTTAGGCATATTTTTAATACATATACAAAACAACTTAAGTACTCAGATGTATAATTAAAAACAAAACAAAAGCAAGAAGTAATCAACCCTTAGCTATATCTTCTGTGTCTCTTCTGATATGGGCTTGAATTCTTCTTCTTCTTGTTGATAAACCTAACTTCTACTATCTACAATCTCCAATTCCTGCGTGAGAAAAACCCACGCTAAGATATCTCTAGCTTAGTGGTACATATAAGTATTTAAGTTTTGTCAAACAATTACACAATGCATATCTTAATAACTTATAAAACATTAAATTTTTACTTACATGTGAAATATAAAATCCATTTTTGTTATTATTTAAATTTTTACTTCATAACTAAATAAGCCAAATTATCATTTTCTCTTAATTATTTATTGACTCATAATTTAGATAGCCCAAGTCTCGTTTCCAGACTGTCTGGATATAGGGAAATAAAGTAGGGCCGCTTGCGGAGCTTCAGCCACCCTACTCACTATAATCTCAAGTCAAGGGTGCTCGCGGAGCTTCAGCCACCTTGATTGAATATAACTATAACCATGTCTAACTAGGGTCAGGGGTGTTTGCGGAGCTAAAATCTCACTGCCCTCTATTGTATTAATATCGGTACCGTAATCCCCTTAATGGTGCACCATCTATCCAAAGCTAGTCTTAATTTTTGAAGCTTTACCCTATTTTTGGTGCAAGTCCAAAATGTGTCATATCTCCTGCCCTTAGGCAGTTTTGAAATCTAAAGTTTAAAAATTCATATCTTTTAACATGTGGATTATAATATTATGAAACTTTGTAGGTACTTACATAAGATAATTTGAAACAATTTTGTATTTATAACTTTTATCAGTTTGGCTTCTAAGGTCATCAATTGATAGTGACAATATAATTGGTTCAATACAGGACAATCACAGACTAATACCTATTCTTATAGTCATAACTCACAAAATATACAACTATTTAAGGTGAAATTTCTACCAGAATGTACCTAAGACATTTTTCTAACACTTTCATGTTTAAATATTTGCCCAGTTTGGTATTTAAAGAGTCCAAAATCGGGTACAAATTTGCTAAGGCTGCACAAGTATAAGGAAACAGCTCACTCAAGGAATAACCCAAATTTATTTTACTATAACTCAATCTACACAATAGGGATTTATACGAAATTTGAGAAAACTAGAGAACACATAGAGTTACAATTTTTATGTTTTAAACTTCTTTTAATGCTGCCTCTAGATAATCAAAACAAGCCCACACTGTAGGGCATTCCATTGATACCTCTCCAGAAACCAGTTTCAACAAATTTCAAATATCTCTTTCTACCGACCAAATCATACAAAATTATTTATATATACATAAATCTATGACATAAATCTACAACTTTCATATTTAACACTTCTTTAAAATCAGTCACTATTACAATCAAAATTGGAACACAAGATACTGCCATAACACAACTCTAGCAAGTCTAACAGCACACTAACAATGGAGAGGAGAATAACTTACCAAAAATCAATTGTTTTGGAGTGATTTTTACTTCAAATCTTGAGGGAGATTTGCAGATTTTTGTCTGATAGGTGGAAGAAAAGAAAAGTGGAGAGAAGAATGGAACAAAAAATGTAGAACCTTGACTTTGTTTATGACCCATTTGGCCAGCTACTGTAGTAGCCGACTCAATTCTAGATTTTTGCTTTCTTTTTTTTATTGATTTATTTATTTTATTATTTATTTTATATTGTTTTTCTATTTTATTATTATTATTATTATTATTATTTTAGCTACTATTATTATTTCTACATTTTACATATAGTGAGTCCCACTAATCATTACTAAAATCATGTAATCTTATTTAATCAAATTAACTATATTAACAATTAAATTTATTTTAATTTCTAATTTAGTTTATTAATTTTATTCCTGATCAAAAATTTATATATATATATATATATATATATATATATAT